>CAVLGL010000081.1:13432500-13640000 GCA_963668995.1 Parnassius mnemosyne | reverse complement strand
CTTGCTGCCTAGTAAGTAATGTATGTCCCACTAATATGCCATGGTTAGCAAGCATGTCCAAGTAGTTCATTCTGTTTTTATACTCATGCAGAGGTTCATTAGGTTTGGGTCGAATATTTATATTAATATCACCTGTTATTATAATGCTCCTATGCGAGGGAAGAGTCTCTAAATGAGAGTTTAGCGTATTGATATAATTTGTAGGGTTTGGGTTCGATGGTGATCTGTAAATTTATAATACTGTAGTATTCAATACATCAATCTGTAGACATGATGCTTGATGTAAAATTACTTCCTTGACTTTGTGTTTTAAGCTTTTTTTATATATACAACTACTCCATCACTTTGATTTAGTTGGGATGAGGTACAATAGACTTCATAGTTGTTTAATTGTGGGAGATGTTTATTGGGGTTTAATCTATATTCCGTGAAGGTGATAATATCAATTTCAAAAGATAAGTTTGCCAAAGTAAGAGTAAAATCGTTAAAATTTTTGTAGATACTAACAATATTCTGAGATATTATGGTAAAGTCATTTTTATTAATTTGTATGAGTCTCTCAAGATCAGCGGTATCGCACTCTAGTGTCTTAGCTATTTTAATATTGTCTAATTCTTGAAGCGTATACAACGATTCATCCATATTGAAACAGATGTAAAAATAATCTAGGGGTAGAGATAATTAAAATTTGCATGACTGTAGGTAAGTTGATAGTAAAAAGGGGTATGATGGAGAAGTGTTGTTCGATTAGTTTCATTAATGCTTTAAGTGAGTAGCTTATGTTAAGAGTGAAGATGTGAAGACATATGTATACTAGTGTGGATTGAGTTTTGGGAGCAAGTTTTTGTAGGATTTTATCTTGTGTATTGTTTACAGCCGCAATCATGTATATTTAAGAGTTTATGTTTCTAAAGTGTATGAGTGTATGTGTGCGTGTGTGGGAAAAAGTATGTAGTGTTTGGTAAAAGTTTTTAACAATTTTCATAAGTTCTATATGTATAGAGATAGACATCAGATAGCACAATATGGTATAACAGTACATAATGTTAAGCCATATACAAAATGCAAAAATACAAAGCATCAAGGTTAAATTAGGGAACAGATTAGACACACTTGAAGTTGAAAATGGGCAGTAATATAGCCAGTCTTGTTTTAAAAGTAATTCATATATAGGGCAAACAAAACGATCAATAAAAACCCGGGTAAAAGAATACATAGCTGACGTGAAGCACCAACGTTCCGGGAAGTCTGCAGTTTGTGATCATATCCTAGACGGCCCCCGCCATTACATTAGATTTGATAAACCACAAGTTCTCGCGAAAGAACATCGATTCCTGCCAAGGATGATACGTGAGGCTATTGAAATTAAAAAAACATCCTAATTTCAATAGAGAGGGAGGCTGGGTACTACCACCTGCTTGGGATCCTGTAATTCATAAAATTAAAACTAAATCCAAGCATACCACTGCAAGACTTCAAGACACAGTTAGTTCATTCTGCGTAGATCAGACCAAAATTAATAATTAAAAAGCTGAAGGTACTCCGGGTTAACTTTGACATCGGGACGTCAATCACCTCAGTCCCCCGTGACCACGGTTGCTGGAAAGCAACCGAAACGTCGGGAATATAAAATAAGTTAATTAAACGCGATAAAATCCGTAAAAATAGTTTTATTCAGGGCGTAAATAAGATATACGCACATATATCGGTTGGGTCATGCTTGTCACATTTGCTTGGTGAACTCAGATGGACTCAAACTGAACTAAGCGCCCTGGATAGAAAAGTCTGCACTACTGTGACATCCCATAGAATATATCATCTGAGATCGTCGGTAATGAGGCTGTACTTGTCGCGGAAACATGGCGGGCGCGTCTTTTAAAGCGCGCTTACCATACATAATGTGCAGCTTTCGTAATTATTTACTTTCGAGATTGGATGATCCATTCTACAAGAACGTCATTTTGTGTGATAAAGGGCTTACCCCTCTACCTCCAGCCAATGAGCAATGGCAAGACCCAGCAGCATAGAGCAATTCCGACCGGGAGACCATATGGAAGGAGAAGGAGCTCCACGGAAGGTACCAAAATGCTCTATATGAGCCTTTTGTAAACACAGTTACCTTCTCTCAATCAATTTTGTTACAAAAATATTAAATATACAGACATCTGCAATTCACATTTTTATTACATCTATAGATAAAAATGTCTATTATTTTTAATCACAATTAAATTATTGCGGTTTTGTAAGAGTGTTTATTGTATAATTTATTATACTATTATTTTTTCCACAGTCATATAGTTAGCCACTGCGCTAGGGTACCATTAACATCATGTTTTAAAAGTGCAAGGGCATGGAGTGACGACATGATGAAACACGCAGGGAACATGATTTGGATGCAAATTGTTCAGAACCGTTATTTGGTGCTAACTATAGTAGAGGCAGTTCAGCAATGGGTTTGTAATGGGCTGTAACGATGAGGATGAAGGAGATGTCACAGTTATATATATAATACGCTGGAGTTAAGCATATTTTTTGTGAATGGGAGAATTCTCAGGATGCTTGGATATATTTTGTGACCTGTCCAAGTCCTTCGAATATGTTTCCCATGAGAAATCAATCAGGAAGCTACAGTATTATGGTATCAAGAACATAGCACTTAAACTTATTATTTCACATTTAAGTAATATAACGCAAAAATTTATAATCAATGGTAAAAGTTCTTCCGGGTCACTTGTACTAATAGGTGAAGTTCAAGGCTCAATTCTCGGCCCATTCTTATTTCTAGTGTATACTAATGACTTACCTTCCCTTTTAGGGGATAATCATGATATAGTTTTGTTTCCTGATGATACTTCCTTGATTTTTAAACTTATACGTCAATGCTGCACACTTATCATTTAAATTTAAGGAAGTGAATAATGCTATATTATAATTGATGCATTGTTTTAACGTTATTAATCTACATTTAAACAAAAATAAAACTAAATGTGTTAAATTTATAACATCAAATGTAAAAAATCTAAATACCAATGGGTTTTTAAATGGGGAAATATCCAAATTAACAAGCAGACTAAGTTTTGCAGCTTATGCTGTAGAAAAGGTTAAAAGTCTCACTAGTATAGAGACAGCTAGATTAGATTATTTCAGTTATTTCCATGGCATAATGTCTTATGAAATTTTGATATAAGCAAATGCGGCTGATTTAGAAACTATTTTCGTATTACAGAAGATGGCCATTATAGCTATTTACAACCTAACACCGAGAGAGTCTCTTAGATAAAAATTTAAAGAAATATATACATATTAACTTTCGCCTCTCAATATGTTTACGAAAATTTAATGTTTGTTCACAGAAACAAAGGCAATTTTAGTAAAAAAGGTGATGAACACTCTGTTAACACTAGCAACAAACACAAGCTAGTGATACCAGTTTCTCGACTCCACAGAGTCAGTAATTCATTCTTGGGACAATGCTATTACGACAAAGTCTCAGAAAATATACAAGATCTTTCTGTTACTAAGTTTAAATATTTATTAAACAAACACCGTATAAAATGTTATAATAATATAAATGAATACATGCTTGATAATATCCCCTGGGAATCAGATGGTTCCAAGCTGTTTCTAAAATTAATTTTGTAAATAGTTTGTGCAACCATTCTAGTAAAATTTACTTTAAATTAAATTCCCGCTGGGTTTCTTGCTAGTTTTTCCCAGGACAGAAGGTTTTATCGAACCAGTGGCAAAGTAAAAAATTACTTTCTCTTTTCAATAAGTATTACACATGGGATATATATTGAATAAAAAATTATTTTGTTCTATTCTATTTCTTCTTAAAGCGCTAACTTTATCTGCACTTCTTTTTCTTGTTATTCATCAGCCCGTAAAAGTCTAATGCTGAACGCAGGTCTACCTAGTTCTTGAGAGGATTTGCCTTAATCGTCACGCCTGGCAAGCGGATAAACGCCGTTAAAAAGGCAGAACTCTAATTTCAACAGACTGATGATTGCAGCACTACAAATACCAGTGTGTTGATTGTGCGTTCACTACCCGGCTGCCCGAAATAAAGATTGATAATCTGGTAACTGATGGAAATTCGATGTTGGCAGCTCAGGAACATGATGCTTTGCCATACATTCCTTAGAGAAGTCTATGCCTAGCAGTGGGCTTGTCATGTTCTGTAATGATTTTGATGATGAAGGAATACCACAAGCTTTAAGTAATAACTAGAATGTCGTTTAAACAGTACGTTAAAAACTTTACCTTTTTATCTAGAAAATTTTCTCCCCACATTTTAAAGGCAGTTATTGAACCATTAAATAAAAAAGAATCATCAAAATCGGTTCACAATTGACGAAAATATCGTGTAACAAAAAAACACACCAGCACCTCCTATCGTAACATTGCGTAGCTGAGTGGATTTCAAATAAAATGACACGTTATGTAAGCGGAACCTAATATTTTTCATAAATCGTAATGGACTTAAATGTGGATATTTCGGTGGTAAATTTAATAAATTGTCCGACAATGTAAAAAATATTAAGAATGTTTTAATAATATTCATAAAAATCCATTTTAAGAGACCGCATACTGCAATATTTATTCAGTTTCGTAACTTTTTTAATTACCGTTTTAATAAAATAAAACTATTATTATTCATTTAAATTTTATTGTTTGAATGAAATCAAAGAAAAATCTTTTTAAAAACTAAGCTTATTACAAAATTCTTCGTAGAAATTTAGATAATCGACTGTGTAAAGCTCCATTAAGTAACTTTTCAGATATTTCGGGGAAAGAAATATTATTTACCACAATATTTGAAACACGTTCAATATAAGACTCTATGAACGAAATAAAAAAATAAACACTATTAAACTTTCAAAAGCACTCAAATCAACAATATTTGTAAGACAAACGTAGAAATTAAAACTAATAACTGTGGGACAGTTACGTTAATGGAATAATGTGTTACGAAAAGGAACTGCTTAGGGTGTTTATACACCATTATTCCATAAGTACTAAATAATTCTTAATTACTATAATTTTAAAAGTGTTTATCTATAATTCAGTCTTCATTAAAATACTTATGGTTATTTAAAAATGTTCTTAAGATTAGTGTCTAATAAAATTAAAAAATATATTAAAGCGTCGGTCTCTGAAAATAATTCACACGCTAAAATACTTTTAGCTATTGGAGTCATCAAAATTAAAAATATTTCAGCGTATGAAATATATATATAAAAAAAACAATAAAGAAACAATACTTAAAGTTCTTTTAATATTAATAATATTTTTAAGGGTTACGTTTTGGCATAAAATTAAAAATTCAAAAGATCAATCTCTACTTAGTAATACTAAAGTAATACTTTTATAAGACATAGGAACTTAAAAAATCGTCCTAAAAGTAAAAGTAAAGTTGCAGCCTATTTACGTCCCACTGCTGGGCACAGGCCTCCTCTCATTTATGAGATGGTTTTAGGGCAAGCGTGTAGCGAGCAACCTGCTACATGCGTTACGTAAAAGAAAATTCCGCCAACCTAGTTTTTGAGGACAACAATTAAAATAAATTATCTATTTTATTTATTTAACAAAACTCTAAAACATGCATTAGTTTTGTGCTCTTGAATAAACTTTTCAATATAACTGTCAAATATATGAACTGTTTGAACAAAAATTTGTCTAAATCAGATCTTTTTGTTGGCAAGGTAGGTAAAGTGTGGTCATGTTAAAATTAATGGTTTCGTCCACATAAATGTTTACTTTGTGGAAGTATTTTGCAGGTTTATTTAGTTTTGTTTTTAAATTTAAAAATAATCTTTATATGTTTTTTATCTATAGTGTGACCGACAAAAACAAAAACTTGATTTCCTTATGAATAAACTATTGAAAAAGTTAGTGGACAGCGCAGTTTTCCTATGGTCATTTTATTTGAAATCCGCCGTTAAATGCAAAGTTAATGTTACAGCCTATATACGTCCCATTGCCAGGCACAGGCCTCTCATTTCTAAGAGGGTTTTAGGGCAAGGAAATGTCCAATAGCCCATTGCGGATTGGCGAACTTCATTTTTTTTCTTATTTCTCAGACATGCAGGTTTCCTCACGATGTTGTCCTTCACCGCCGAGCACGTGGTAAATCAGCACTTAAAATTGCAATTAACAATTTCGTTGGTGCCGGCAAGGATCAAACCTGGATTGCTCGCGTACTGTGAAAGTAACAGCGAGCACTTAACCCCTGGGATACCACGACGATTATAATGTATAAATAAATATTCTGTGCACATATGAATAAATAATGTGATTTGACATTTTGGACCTCTGTATGGAAGACAAAGATGGAGTATTGGCTCGAATTTTTACTGGTGAGGAAATTTGGGTTCACAGTTGAAGAAGAACCTGAGTCCAAACAGGACTATGCAGTAGCACAAAAGAATCCTAGAACAACTGAAGGAAGCCATAAAGGAGAAAAGAAGGGGAATATTGACCAAAGGATTGATCCTTCTTCTGCACGACAACGCGCCTGTTAACAAATGCCATGTTGCGATGGCTGGCCTGCAGAAGGTGGGCTTCAAAATTTCGCCACACCCACCCTAAAGTCCTGACCTAGCCCCCAGTTATTTTTATCTATTTCCAAACTTAAAAAAAATAACTTCGTGGGAAAAAGTTTTTAAGTGATGAAGAAGTGGAGGAAGCAATTTCGGCGTATTTTTAACAGCATGCAAAAACTCCTTTAGCTTAATACTCGTAAAAGTTATTATTTCGATATTATAGACAAACATCAATTTAATTTATATGTATGTATAGCAATCAATCAATTTTATTTATATAGTGAACCGTCTAGTGGCGGTGTAAGAATATGCAATCCCCCATATTATACCGTGGTTATTCTAACAGGCGAAAGAGGGAAACATGACTAATAATAACTGTGGTTGCTATGAGACAAGTCTATGTTCCTGCCTATGGGAAAAGTCTATGTTCAGTAGCTGTCTTTTGATGCTGTGGAGGTTAAGGACCTGACCTTCACTGCTGGCCGTATGAGGAAGCTCAAAGTCGCTCAGCGAGCTATGGAGAGGGCTATGCTCGGCGTTTCTCTGCGTGATAAACTGAAAACGAGGATATCTGCAATAAACCAGAGTAACCGTCATAGCCCAGAGAATTAGTATGCTGAAGTGGCAATGGGCCGGCCATATAGTTCGAAGAACCGACAACTGATGGGGAAGAAAGCTTCTCGAGTGGCAGCCTCGTAATGGCAGGCGAAGTGTAGGGCGTTCCTCCATTAGATGGCGTGACGACCTGGTAAGATGTGCAGAAAGTCAATGAATGCTGGTGGGTCGGGACCGTGCTCTGTGGCATTCCTTGGGGGAGGCCTATGTTCAGCAGTGGACTTATGAAGGGCTGTAATGATGATGAAGGTTAAGGGGTAGGTGTGTATAGATAAAACCTAATTTTAATCAATGTTATAACATATGACTGTTCTAAAACGAATAGTTAAAGGTTTTTTGGTGAAAGCTTTTAAATCCAATAATGATTGTATGTTATTAATTAGCTCCAGTACAAGCTATACATATTTCGCAACATAGACGAGTCTAAATAATTTTCTACACAAGCCACGTATCTAATTCTCACATAAGGAGAAGTATCTAATTGGTAAGTTCTGTAAACAAAGACTAATAAAACAAGATATAGAACACGAAGTAGTGGTTTAGTGGCAAATAACTTATTTTCTTCTTCGCATATCCTAGAATCGAATCATTTTTGCAAAAATAAATTGACGGTTTTCGTGAATGTAGTAGAACTCCATAGTTTTGACAGTGTATCAATGCCGATTTTATCACGTAAGCTACGTTGGGTGAGTGCCTCTCAGCGTGTTAATTTTATAACCGAGTTTCAGTAACGAGAGGTTCCTGTATTCCACTTGTATATTTTTTTAATATAATATGTTCACCAATTTTTTGAAAATGCCTGAACGGATTTTATTGATTCCTATTTGGTTAAATAGCTTATATTTCCTATAACTATCTAATAAAAGATAAAATTTCATCTTAAAAAGCATATGGGACCGATATTAACTTTAAGAGAGAAAAAATAAGGGTAAATTTTGTTTTTAATGTAACTGTGTAGACGACATACACCGTCCAATCAAAATGGTAAAATAATCAAACCTTAAAAAAGTAAAAGCGACTTCAAAAGAATTTCTTTATTATAGCTTCTGAAGTCGGTGCTTTATTTCTTTGATACACTATCTCTTGTTACCGACGTCAGAAGCTATTTTGTGGAAATACCTTATTTTGTTTTGTTTGTTTTTCTTTTTATAAGCTAGTTTTACTTCTTTTAGGTAGAATTCAAAAGTTGTTACTGTGGTGAAAGTTGGAATCGTCATCATTTGTTAAAAATATATAGGTGTTAAATTATGATTGAAGCCTAGCCTAGACTGGTATGAGGGTTATGTAATCTAGTTAGAGCATTAGTATTACTTTATAGAGGGCTTAATTCAGCAGTTAATTAAGAAAGACTTTTAAATTATTCTTAAGAACTGCGCTATATTTACCAGTCTGTAATTTTTTTAAATTATTTTATGAAAAAGCCACCATTTTTTTACATTACAAATTTTCATCTCAATTATTCTATGATTTTATTTACATTTTAGTCTTAATTGGTTAAGGCGTAATTCTGTTCAAGTTGCTCTTTTCTGAAACTCCATTCTGGAACATAATCTACACAAATAAATAAAATTGAAGTGTCTGTTTGTAATGTCAAAATTACAGCTTTTTACTAAATGCATATGAAAGTATATACGGTACTAATAACAAAAATACAATTATTAAAGTTTTTGTCTGTCTGTCTGTCTGTCCGTCTGTTTGTTATGCCTAATCTCCGAAACGGCCGGACCGATTTTGGACGAGATTTCAACTGGCAGATAGCTGATATCACAAGGAATAACTTAGGCTACTTTTATTTTAGAAAAAGATTTAGGGTTCCGCGCAAAAAAATTAAAACCCCAAACAACACGCGGGCGAAGTCGCGGGGAACAGCTAGTATGTTATAAGGGGGCTATCCGATATCGACAGTATTCGTGGTAGATCGGGGGCTCCATATTATTTTATTTTATAAAGGCTCATGGGCTAAGCGTTTGCCGTAATTTTACGGTACACAGGAAATGCGTGGCAGACTAATTCGGGTCTCCTCTCAGAAATGAGGAGGTCTGTACCTAGTAGAAGATGTATATACTGTATTTTCTTTTTACTCACATTTGTTTTCAAAAGGCTAGTTTCGGAACACTTTGTAAATACTTCATAAATGAGATTCAACAGTTTCAGATTCATATGTTCGAGTTCATATGTTTTCAACCGCTAAGCAAGTGTACAAATATGTGACGCTGATATTTTATCAACTATATTTCGCAAAAAAATATATAAAAATAAAAGCCATTTGATACTGGTGCTGTTTTTCATTTCCACACAATTTTTAAAGAAATTATCACACACATTTTCGCGACGATAAACAGAAAAACCTCTATTCAGTTCCACTGAGACTTAATAAAAGTGATTCGACGTTTTCCTACATTTGGAGTATTTCACTGAGCTCTTTGCTTCAATTTATCTTTATCACGCTGATGCTAAAATTTTTTAGGTGAATTCATGCGGTTTCAACACAGAGAAAAACTAGTAGAAGAAAGAATATATCATTAATCAATCAATTAGCCAAAAATATACATATATTACAATAGTTTTATGTTAAAAATCATTATGATGATTTAGTTATTTTTTTATTAAAGTAAAAACGAGGTAATGTTCAACCTGCCCATGTTTTTGTGAATCTACACTAATATTATAGAGAAATAGTTGTCTGTAGATCCGAGGAACCGATAACCTAATTCTCATGCTATGTTTTATTGTGATCAAAAAATATTTTTGTTCGAAACAAATTTGTTTGATAACAGTATATTTAAAAATAATCGAGTCGGACAAAAATGAGCTAAGTACTGTAGAAGCTTTAGCACCGTGCGCTAAGTATATAATTAAAGCGTTATTTTTTGTTGCCTTTTCCTTTCGTTTGTAGTTTTTTTTTAACATAACCTCAACACTAGGATTTTTTCTTGTATCATGTCCCCACGTTTACAAACATAAATTGCACAAGGACCAACATCCAGACGCGGAACAATCATTTGTAGACCATACAAATACTTGATAATTTCATCTGCAATCGGTGTAGCCTGTTGATCACCATCCATCCGTCACAGCCTATGAAAGTCTACTGTTGAACATAGGTCTTTTTCATAGATTACCTCATGGGGGTATTTCGCCATAGTTGCCACGCTTGGCAAGCGGTTTGGCAACCGCAATTTTATTATTTTGTGTTGTTGTCAGGGAGATGATACTGCCCATCCTCTGTTTCATTCTCCCTCTGAAGCCTCTTACGACACACACACTTGTGGGGTAGCGGATATTCTTACACCGCCACTATGGTATTCTGTGAGAGCGTGGTCCTTCCCCGGTCGAGCCGACCCATTCGTGTTACAACTATACTACAAATATAGCCGCAGCGTGGCTCTACCACGTATAAACATAAAATATTTTGTATTCATATGCACATATTTTAGGCTAATTGATAAAATAATAAATTTGATTCAACACTATTGTAATATTATTATTGGGTTAGTATGTTTTGTGTATGAAGAATAATAGAAAATATAAATGCAATATTATTTACATCGTAAAGTCACAGTTCCTAAAACTTTACTCAACTACATGGCAGTATACCATTTCGTTTATGTCAGATGTAAAATTGACGCACACATACATACCAGGTGACGGAGCGAAGTGTTAAAATCCGAAATGTCTGGTGCTGCGGTCATTAATTCGCCGAGCTATCGTGACCATTAAAGCAAATCCTCTGTAAAACTGCAGAAGCTGATGGCAAGCATTGGTTTTTTTAGCAGCTGATGAAGAAAAAAATAATTGAAGAATTACGTTATCAATTAAATTGTGATTTTAACTTTGAAATCTGAAGCGTTTCGCGTTAGGTAATCTAATAAATTAGAGATCAGACAGTAGCTCTCACAATTTTGTTTGTAATGTTCTAAGAAAATCAAAATAATTTTATTAATACGTAGTAATCCTAAAACTTCTTATATCGTACATTTATATATAATTAGACACTTTTGGCACATAAATGAAAAAATAGTTAAGGGGATCCATTTAAATATTTTCTTATGTACTTAAGACTTCTCTATATTATATATTAGTAAAATAAATTAAAAGTATTATGGTAACAATTTAAATAAAATTTTGAGATAATTATATGATATTTTAAATCACGGATTCTAACTTTTAACGCTGTTGGTATTGGGGCCTGGACACATTATGATACCCGTGCAGCTTACTGGCAGACTAATCGCATTAACCTTACATGTTTATAGGTAAATACACTGTAATGTACCCTGCAAAATTGATAAGTTCCGATAGTATGCACGAATCGTAAACGTGAATAATGGTCTCAATTAGAAAAAAAAAACACATATTTTTTTATGAAAGAAAGGATGACAAACGGACCACACATGTTAACGACCTAATGGTTAGATGCAGTAGCACATAGGCACATGTCACCTATCCTTTATCCTTCATTAAGAGACAAAACACACCCTTGAGAACTAAGTTATCAATTAAAAATTATTTCACACAAAAAAAATCAAAGATTCAATCATTTTTGTTTCGAAAACCGAACACCTTCAACGAAAATTCAGAAAAATTCCTGAATTCAACTTTTTTTTCTTGCATTTTTATTAGTATCCGTTAGCAAATTTTACGAAAGAAACTTCTAAAGACGGCTTCGTGGCGCAGTGGCTTAGCAAGGAGTTACGGCGCTGGGGGCCGCAGGTTCGAATCCCGCACGGAACAAGTATGTATGGCCTACAAACAATTGTTCCGGGTCTGGATGTTTGTCCTTGTGCAATTTGTGTTTGTAAATTGCTTCCATGATACAGGAGAAAAGCCCAGTGTCCCCCACACTAACGTTTTTTAAAAAAGAAAAGAAAAAGAGCCACGTGGTGGCGGGAATCTATCATCCCATTTCATCACGTGATTTGCGTAAGAGCAGTTCTCTTATGGCTTCTGACAGATTGCTTTATGATCATCTCTGTATCCAGACCGGTGACTAGGATTCACAGTTGCGAGACCGGTACTGTACTGTTAAGTTTGGTGATTGTCAATCTGCATGCCTAACGTGACGCTTATGGTAAACTCTACTAACTAAAAAGTGTTTTTAGGAGAAGTCGGGCTGTTAACGTTGTCAAATCAAGGAAATCCTATAAAATAAACAAAATATAATATTGTGTAAAATTAAGGTTCCTGCTAAGTCCCCGTCGCGAACTGTTGATCATGAGGTCCTGGGCTTTGAGCCCAGGACCTCATGATCGAGCCAAAATCAATATGGGCTAATAATTTTCTGCTCACCAGATGTCGCTAGTTAACACTGAGGTAAAGTTTTTATACACCATGTAATTTAATTGAGACGTTGTTTTCTTTTTAATAAAATTTTATCAGTTTCTAGAATATATTTATACACAAAACAAGTGGTTTGCTCTTTAATTTTTTGTACATTTTTACTTTTTTTTTAATTTTTCTACTTTTATGAATATGCATGGTTTGGTTTATTAATTTATAATGCTACTAATGTAAAATATATCTAATAGTACAAAAAGAAACAATAACTTTTACATTTTCCGAACAAATTAACTTCCCCGCTATGAAATCTGTCAAATATTATACCTCACTTTCTAGTGGCGCCGCCCTGGTGGCAGAAAAAGTCGTGGATGCCCTCATTCTTGTATTTTGTATTTTCTATCAAGAAATTCTCAGTATTAGCCCGGAGTTAAGAAGTTGCGACTGATCAACCCCGTGCCACGGAAAACACGTAGATGTTTGGTCCTACGTCTGATCTTTCTCCGGTCGTGTCAGATTGCCGTCCCATCGTACTATCAAAGTAAGGGAATAAAGAGTGCTGTATTAACGTACACTCTCGTATACTGTGTAAAAGGAGTAAAAATTTCGGCCAAATTTTTTAAGACATTGTCTTAGATCGTGTAGTGAAAGCCTCTTAGTGTTCAATTTTTAGAAAATGTAGGAGGCGACAGTGGGAAACAAACCAGGAGATGGGTAGCAGCGTTTTACTTATAATACCTAATACAATTATGGTCGCCAACCTTTTAGCCAAGTATCGCAACTATGCCAAGTATTCCACCTATAATAATAAAAGCAATACATATTTAAAAATACTAAAATCTAAAACATTCAAAGAGTACGATTAATTTCAAAAGAAATTTTTAAGGCTTTCTTACTGTATTCTTATAAAAACATAAAATACCTTTATTTTATTGATGTCTGCATTTTCTCATCGTTTGTGTAATTAATTATAATAATATAATATACGCAACAGTCAACATTAAAAAACTGGAAATTAATTAGGAAATTGCGCGTTGATTTCCCATGAGTCTGAATATTTAAAAATAAACACTACTGACATGTCTATATTAATTAAACATTATTAAAATTGAAGTGAGAATTTAATATATTATTTAAAAATTCAATTCAAATGCACTCGGAAAAGCTCCGTAACAACTTCAGGTCTACGGCGCGGTCACCGGGCGACTGCCGGTAGCGTTGTCAACGCTCTACCTAAAGCCTAAACACAATGATACGCGCACTGTTGTGATGCACGTTTCAAAGTGTGCAACCTGAAAGTGGGTTACATTTGAAAGAATTATTTGCTAATGAAAGAAAACTCCCCTACTCACGGATGATAAATACGATTCCGAAGCTTTCATATAAGTGTAAACGCCTATTTCAGCTGAAAATCATTTAATATAAAAGCAACTTATCTCTCTTAGAAGAGCGATGAATCAAAATACATATGTGAAGTATTTTGATTCATCGCTCTTTTTATAATTTCCTCTATTTTATAATGATCTATTATTACTAAACCTTTTTAAGGCACAATTAATATAAATACATTTTTTATAGAATAAGGGTAGCCAACTAGTACATTTCTTTTTCTTTCGACTTTTTTTATAGAATAAGGTCGACAAACAGCACACAGATTCAGCTGATGGTAAGTGGATGCTGTGGCCCATAAACATCTACATCTACAATCGATTAAAAATCAAAACGTTGCCTCCTTGAGTTCTAAGATGAAATGCCTTGTTTCCAGTAAAAAGAGTATCCGGTACTCTACACTCACCATACGAAACACAACAGCATTGAGCTACTATTTTACGCTTGTATTCTGTGAGAGCGTGTTCCCTTCCCGGTCGAGCCAACCCATTTGTGCTGCAACTATAACATAGCTGCAGCAAGGCTCTATCACGTAAAGTATTTCTTTTCTTAGTTTATCAAATTAGCAAAATGTATATAATAATCACAGCATATCTTAGAATCTTCTTTTCTACCCAGGAGTCCGTCATGGTAGGTACCTCCCTCTTTCATATGTCTTCCGGCTAGTAAACACTGCTTGCACTACTGTGTTTCCGACTAATGGCTATTGAGAGCCAGTATATTAACAGGCTATCAGGCATTACATCTTAATACTCAGAGGTAACAACGCCTCTATAGTTTTCTTTGTTTGAAGATGGCCGCAGGTGTCCATGGACTGCAGTAACTACTTCCTAAATAAGCAATTATTGCAACTAATTTGCGACAAATAGATATAGTGTATAGCGTATTTTTTTTAATTAAGTAGTCCAATTGTAACACGTAACGAACGTCGTCATACTTTGATTTGCATTGTGGTTAGTTGTGGTCTACTGTAATTAGTTCTGTTTAGATATTTAGATCACTCTGAAATTTAACGAAATATCTTCTTTTTTTTTCTTTTATAAAACGTTACCCACACTAGGATTTTCTCCTGTGTCGTGGAAGCAGTTTACAAACATAAATTGCACAAGGACAAACATCCAGACCCGGAACAATTATTTGTGGGCCATACAAATACTTGTTCCGTGCGGGATTCGAACCCGCGGCCCCCAGCGCAACAACTGATTGCTAAGCCACTGCGCCACTGCGGGTTTATAACGGTGTGACCGAGAAAGCGATACGATCAAGTATAATTTAATCCACTGTTTTTCTTTATGGAGCTATTTAATTATTTCATATATTTACGCGAATATTACACATGGAATAAAACTAATCTTACCATTTAATAACCCAACTTTATATTCTGCAACGGATCGAAAATTAACAATTAAAAGTTAAAGGTAGCCGTTGTTAATAATAACATCAGAACGTCAAACATAGCCCGTAACCATACCGTGACTATGGGTGCTGTAAACTGTCCGAAACCTCAGAAATTGAAAGTTAAAATTAAACACGATAAACCCGTAAAATTAGTTTTATTTCAATAACTAGTTAATCCTTCAGTAAATTTGATAATTACTAAAATAATAAAGTTCCACATATTTTTCTTATTTAAACATTTTTAAACTTTTGCTACCGAATCTTTTTAAATTTAAGTTCAGGTAAACTATAGTTTTACCTTGGTTTTGCCCGAATAAATGTATCTACGTTTTTTTTAAGCTTTTATATAAATCATTTCACTAATATTAAAGTTTTTAAAAAGTTACCTCGCGTACATCCGCTCGATATAAGTTTAAGTTTTTATAAAAACTTTAATATAATGGATTCCCGCAAAGTAACGCCTGATTCTATAAATTATTTCTCAATTACACTAAAATATTGTTGCTACAAAATTCTGTTTATGTATATTTCTATTAAACACAAAATTCTTTACATTCTTCTATAGATTTAAGGATGACAAAGGGTCTACTATATAGACGCTTTGACCATAAGATTAAAAATTTATTCGCGATTAATAAACAAAACGATGCTCTGAACTGAACTTTTTTAAATGAAATTATTTTTAATTTCCCCCTGTCGCCTCCTACGACACCCACGAGACGGTATGTGGGGTAGTGGACATTATTACACCGCCACTGCACGGTGATAGAAATTAAAACAGGACATGGGCAATAGCATCTCCTTGATAATAACTCAAACTAATAAAAAAGCTGCGGTTGCCAACCCATCAGCAAAGCGTGGTAAATATAGCAAAAACCCCCTATGAAGCAATCTATGGGAGGCCTATGTTTAGCAGTGGACATTTATGGGATTACGTAATGGATGGATGGATTAAATAGTTTTTAACATTATAAACCTCTGTAAATCTGCTGAAATGTAATGTGAATGTTAATGCGCAAGAATAAAATCTTTTTATAAAAATATAACATACAAATAAGCGAAAAAGACAAAACGTGTTAAAACAAAAAAACTTAACTTAACTTATCTTCACGCACAATCCCTGACGGGGTAGCCAGAGAGAACAGATCGCCAAGTGTCACGATCCTTACAAACCTCTTTCGCTTCTTTCAGATTCATTATCTTCTTCATGCATGCACGTCTAGGTATCCGAGTACTTTTGACCCTACCCTCTTCGAGCAATTTGCTCACATGGCCTTCGAAGGTTAGTCTCGGTCTACCTCGAACCCTTTTAATATTAACTTTCGCGCTATATATTTTCTTCACCATTCGGTCTTCACTCATTCGCTCAACGTGCCCAAACCACCGAGGCACGCCCTTATCAATTTTTGTGATAAGGTCATCTTTCAAACCTGCCATATTGCGAATCTCTTCGTTTCGCTTTCGGTCGGCCATGGTAACGCCGCACATTTTACGAAGAGATCGCATCTCCACTGCATTCAACTTGCTTTTATGCTTCTTCTGGCATACCCAGGTTTCGCTGCCATATTACAAAGTCGGTACCAACACTGCGTTATGTATTGCAAGGCGTGCACTCTTCGCTACGCCTTGCCTTTTGACTAACGCAGTCAGGGCACCATTGACTTTGTTCCCGGCAGCGACACGCCTGTCCACATCTAAATCACATCTTCCATCCCGGCTAAAAGCACTCCCCAAGTATACAATTTCATTTACCTGTTCTAGACATTCCTGATTTACCCATATTTCACACTTCGTTCTCTCTTCGTCCCTTTCAAATACCAGAACCTTAGTTTTATTAGCATTCAAACGGAGACCTTTAATTTCACATTCCTCTTTCATACACGTGACTAATGCCTGCAGTTCTGCCTCTGATGGTGCAATAAGCACTGCATCATCAGCATACAGCAGACAATTTACTTTAATGTCACCCAATTTCACACCCAAACAACTATCTTTCAGCTTCTGTAAACAGCTGTCGAGATACAGTATGAACAGCCAGGAAGACATGACACAACCCTGCTTTACGCCCGTTTGGACGTTAAACATGGGTGAAAGGTCATGTCCTACCCGCACACAGGCTTTACAGTCACAGTAAAGAGACTGCACAGCCCTTAGCAATCGACCATCCACACCATACCCCGGCAACAGTTCCCACATTTTCTTCCTTACAACCTTATCAAATGCTTTCTCAAGATCCACAAAAGCACAGAAAATCTTCCGGTTAGCAGCCAGAAGCTTCTCCGTGATCATGCGGAGAGAAAACATTTGATCCGTGCATCCTCTTCCAGGTCTAAATCCGCATTGTGCCTCCCATAGAAATCTTTCCGATTTCTCTTGCATCCTACGTGTCAAAACCTTCGAGTAAACCTTACTTGCTAAACTGGTCAAGCTGATCGCCCGATAGCACCCGCAGTCAAAATGTGAACCTTTACCTTTATATAAAGGCACAATGACTGCGGATCGCCAATCATCCGGGACATCCCCCGTCCGCCAGCACAAATTGCACAGCAGATGAAAGCTGTCCCAGACGCGAGGCCCACCATACTTGACCATTTCAGCAGTAACTCTGTCTAGTCCCGCAGCCTTACCACATTTCAAACTTCGAATCGCACGTTCAATCTCTTTCATCCTGATGACCTCAGTGTCGTCGAGGTCCGGGTCTGGCGTACCAGTCACGGCGTCATCCCCGGATCCCTCACTAAGATCATCACACGCATACATTTCTCTATAAAATTCGCTCCATCGCTGCATGACGTCCGATTTTTCTGAGAGGACGTCATTAGTTCTCGAAAGCACTTTGTTCATTCTTAAGGCCGTCGCACCACTTCGGGTCCTTCCAACCTCTTTCCAGAAGAGTTTGGAGTTCTCCTTAAAGTTGTGCGACAACCTTTCGTCCGCTTCCATTCTACACCTTTCACGCACTTCCTCAATCAGTGCTTTCGTGTGAACTTTCTGCAGCCTATATCTTTCTTTCATCTTCTCTCTCATATCCTTATCATTACTAGAGGCCAAGTAGTCTAACCATGCTTTCTTCTTTTTCTTTACAGCTTCTTTCACTTCATCATTCCACCATGCATCTCTTCTTTTACTACTGCCTCTTTTTATTGTTCCGCACACTTCTTCCGCTGCACTTACCATTCCATCCCTAAGGTTCTGCCAAGTTCTTTCTACACATTCTTTTCTGCCATCGATGGTGTCAAGCTTTTCGGCTACCCTCGCATGATATTTGTCCCTAGTATCCGCTTCCTGAAGCTTCCAGCTTCGGATGCGACAGACCGACTGTGGTTCTGTTACTGCCGTCCGGTAGCGCCAACCCGCGAACAGACCCCTAAATCTAGTAATCACTAGATAGTGATCCGTTCCCAGGTCAGCACCCCTGAACACTCGCGTATCCATCACCTGTTTTCGCAGTCGGTCATCCACCAGGAACAAATCAATCATACTTCTCTCATTCTTTCGTTCTCTAGTATACATATGGATTTTCTTGTGATTAAACATAGTGTTTGTCACAAGAAGACCCTTTTCCTTGCACACCGCCAGTATAAGCTTGCCAGCATCATTAACCCTTTTATCGCCAAACTTTCCAAGTACCGACTCGTATCCTGGTCGAGCGGTACCAACCCATCCATTCAAATCACCACATACAACAATTCTTTCGTTTCCCCTAGCCAAATCTAGAACTTCTCTTACATTCTCCCAAAACTCCTCCAGCTCAGCCCTGGACGACGAAGCTACCGGCGCATAAACAGCCAAAAGGAATAACTTCGTCAGTCCCAATTTAAAGCGAGCCCAGAGAAGTCTTGAGTTCACAACCTTATATTCAGTCATAACATCGACCAACCGAGAAGACAGCAGCACCCCCACTCCCTGGCAGGCGTTCTCGCTCTCCGGGACTCCTGACCATAGAGCTAACGCCCCGCCAGGGAGCTCTTCAGTACCACTGCCCTTCCGTTTGGTCTCCGACATACACACGACATCTAATTCTCTTTCTTTCATTATTTCGATCAACTCATTCGTCTTATCTCTCATGCCTCCTCTAACATTCCACGTGCCAACTCTGCACTCTGTCCTCCACCTTCCGCCGTGTCGGGCTGTGCGTGACGGGTGGCGGTCCCCATCGCCGCTTTGCACGCTGCATTCCACACCAACGGGGACGAGCTGGTGTGCGTCGCCTTGGGGGGACGCCCTAACCCTCGTTGGCATGGGTGCGCAGCTAGTAGAATTGCAGCCCTGAAAAGGGCTGGCAGGGGTCGCGACGAGCACGCTTCTACAATGACCCCCTAAAAACAAAAATTAAAACAAAAACTCAATTATAATAATTGGGTCGATAAAAAATCAAAACGATGACACAGATCGCTATTTACACGTGTATCTTGCAGAGATTCGATAATAAAACTGTATAAAAGTTATATATAACGTCTAACTGCGCGGAAACACCTATTGAGCAACATTACGTTTAACTAGCTACACGTCTATATGTAAAAACGGCCAAGGAAACTTTTTTATTTATATTTTATATAAATTTCATATTTTTATGTTTCATCCGATTCTCAGATACTTATGTTCAAAATTTAAAGTCTTCTAGCTCATCGGGAAGTTAGTTTAAAAACTATTACTAAATTTGAGTATTCGTAAGCGAGTTAATAAAAACGTGGTAAAATAAAGAAAGTGGTTTGTAGTGGCGGGTAAGAATACTCACTACCCCATATCTTCCCGTGGGTGTCGTAAGAGGTGACAGAGGGAAACTGAGGCAGAAGATGGGCAGCAGCATCTTTCTGATAACAGCAAAACAACAATAAAAAACTGCGGTTGCCAACCCGCTCGCCAAGCGTGGCAACTATGGCAATATACCCCCCACGACGTAAGTTACAATAGGACGACCCCCAGTCCTCGGCGACCCCGCTATTTCTGGCTATGGTGGCGACCATGGTTTAACGGCGGGGCAAGAGGTGCTAAGAATATCCGGTGGACGTTCGGTCGCCACCTGAGACGACTCGACTTGGCAACATATAACGCACTCACCCTGAGGAGTGAAGAGAAGATCCTGAAGCTGGAAGAAGAGATAGATAAGTTGCGCTGGAATATTATAGGATTATCTGAGGTCCGAAGAGAGAGGGAAGACATGGTAATCCTCGAATCTGGCAACTTTTTCTATCACCGGGAAGGCGACCAAGGAGGTGTTTCATTTATCGTCCACAAATTTCTCGCTAATAAGGTTATAAAGTTTAAGAGTGTGTAGACGAGGGTTGCGTATCTTACCAAACGGTATTCGCTGAAGGTCATACAGGTTTACGCACCAACCACGGCATATCCCGATGAGGAGGTGGAGAAAATGTATGAGGATATCTCTAGAGCCATCCATTCCTCCAAAACCCAATATACGGTGTTAATGGGATATTCAGAATAGGGCAGCGGAACCCAAGAGGCCAGCAGCTGTCCGACTTCATGGAGAAAGAGGGACTCTTTATGTTGAACTATTTCTTCCAAAAGCGGCCTCACAGAAAGCGGACCTGATCGAGCCCCGACGGTTCGACAAAAAATGAGAATGACTTCATTATGACGACCAGACGACAACTGTTCAGTGATGTCTCAGTGATCCCGAGGGTGAAAACTGGTAGCGATCACCGAATGGTTAGAAGCACACTGAACCTAAGCGTTATGTTGGAGAGGTCCTGTCTAATGAAGTCAACGCCTCGAGCTTAAAAACGGTTTTTAGTGCCTAGAAGATTGCAATACAGTGGACCATATGAACGACAAGCTCGTGGAAACTGTCCATGCAGTCAGAGCTAAGTTTTGCAAGAAACGACGCAGAAGAACACAAAAACTCTCCGATCACACTCTTAATCTCATGGCTGTTAGACGGGAAATGAAGCTGCAGTCTTCAGGAGATTTGACAGCGTATAGGCAACTGAAAAGACAGATCTCCAAACATGCGATCGGGACTTCAATACAGCACATATTGAAGAAGCGATCGAGCGGAACCAAGGCTCGAAAGTGTTTGCTAGAGACCTGTCTGCCTGGAGCCACATGCAAGTGTGAGTAACGATCCAAGAGCAATTCTTATCCGACACTATTCCGATGATATTCCGGACGTCAGTTTGAGCGAGATTAGAATGGCTCTCCAGCATCTTAAAAACGGCAAGGCCCCAGGCGGGGATGGAGTTACTAGGTGGAAAGCGGGTGGAAACCGGTAATTAAAGTCCTTCAGAAGCTCCTTAATTCCGTTCTCTATGGTTGCACTACATCGGAGGCGTGGAGCTGAAGTGCGCTGGTCTTATTCTTCAAGAAAAGCGACAACGCTCTCTTGAAGAACTACAGACCGATTTACTTCTGAGCCGCGTCTACGTGCTGTTTTCGAGAGTCATTACGAATTGTCTCGCATGCAGACTCGACAATTTCCATCCTCCCGAACAAGCCGATTTCCGAAAACGCTTTAGCACCATAGACCACATACATACCCTCCGGCAAACTGTACAGAAGTCCGAGGATTACAATTTGCCACTATGTCTGGCGTACGTGGATGAGAAAGCCTTTGATTACGTCGAAATTTGGGCGGTGCTGCAATCCCATCAGCGGTGCCAAGTTGACTGTCGGTATATCGAAGTGCTAAAGTGTTTGTACAGTAGGGCAACGATGGCTATCAGAGTACAGAACCAGAGTCGAAACGTATCCAATCCAACTGCAGAGAGGTGTAAGACAGGGTGACGTTATATCCCCGAAACTCTTCACCACAGCATTGAAAGACGGTTTCAAGCTTCTGGACTGGAAAGGATACGGTATTAACATTAGTGGCGAATACATCACTCAACTTCGATTTGCTGACGATATAGTCCTTGTGGCAGAATCGCTGGAGGACCTAATGATCATGAATGACGATCATGAATGATGCTCAATGACCTCCCATCGTGCTTCCCAACGGATAATTCTTAAGATGAACACGGACAAAACAAAAATAATGTATAACGTCCGTGTCAAACATACTTGTCAACAATTTCGAAATTGTTGACAAGTATGTTTACCTGGGACAAATAGTCCGACTAGGTAAGTCCAATTTCGACCGAGAGATCAGTCGATGGATTCACCTCAGCTGGGCAGCGTTCGGGAAATTACGGCACATCTTCTCGTCAGATATATCTCAAAACTTGAAAACGAGACTGTACAACCAGTGCGTGTTGCCAGTGATAAACTATGGAATAGAGACGTGGTCTTTCACTGCTGGCCGGATAAGGAAACTCAAGGTCGCTCAGCGAGCTATGGAGAGGGCTATCATATGCTCAGAGTTTCTCTGCGTGACAAACTTAGAAATGAGGATATCAGTATTAGAACCAGATTTATCGACATAACCCAAAGGATTAGTAAGCTGAAGTAGCAATGGGTCGGCCATATATCACGAAGAACTGACAACCGATAAGGAAAAAAGGTTCTCGAGTGGCGGCCTCGTACCGGCAGATAAAGTGTAGGGCGGCCCCCACTAGATGGAGTGTCGACCTGATAAGAGATGCAGGAAGTCCATGGATGCAGGTGACTAAGGACTGTGCTTTGTGGCATTCCTTGGGGGAGGCCTATGTTCAGCAGTGGACTTGTGAAGGGCTGTAATGATGATGATGATGATGATGAGAATAAAGAAACCATCTATTTAAACCATAATGTTAGGGACAAAATGTTAAAGAGCAGCTGAGGTGACTCTTGAGCCACCTGAAAGCCGGAAAGTGGATATGAATACATTGGTCGCTTTTCAAACACTGAATGCAATAATTTTATATCCTTCAATTTTGTTTATGGAAACTATTTCATTATAGTAATATTTTTACCGTGTATACTAAAAATATTGTCAGGACACACTTTTTTTTGTTGTGCGTTTTAATTTCCAGATAAATTAAATGAAGCTTCCAAATTACTTTAACAGAATTCTGTTAATTTTGTTCACTAATTATTTTAAAATGGAAAGCTTGGCCATTTCATAAAGGTTCATTGGGCATAACGTATAATGTTCATGAGTTTATACATTAAAAAATCGACGATATGCTGAATAGACGTTACGCTATATAGAACTTTCTGATGTTAGACATTTTTGCATTTACAAATTTTACTAATTGAACGTACTGCTTGTTAATCTTTTCACGTTGTTAGACGTGACGTTTTGCAACTTAGACTTTATAATCGGGAAGGGAATAAACCTGGTTTTCATAATAGAAATAATCTGAATTCCATGGAATTTATTACAATATTTACATTAATTTTATTTGAACACATGCTAGTTATTGATACCTGTATTTATAGTATTAATGGAAATAGGTATAAAACATTATTCTTCATGCGTTTTATTGTTTATGATTTTCAAATCTTTTAATTTGTACTACTTTTAATATGTTAATTACTCGTATTTCCGAGCCCTCAAAAGAAGCTGCAGTCACTTACTCGCCTAATCCATTTACTTTGACGGTGCATTAAAGTTCCATTAGTGCTATCAGAAACTTCATACTCAAACTTAATTCTGTTATCCTCCAGTTTGCCCGCCAAACTATACCCAGGAATTTCTGTAATCTACTAAGCATCTGATAATTATGCAGAGAAACCGTGTAAAATTTAATTTTGTGTTCGCGTAATTTTCGTTACAAATTAATTAAATTGCAATTAATCATTTAAATTAATATTAACTAAATTTACTAAACGATTACTTACAATATGTATATACTATAAATGGCACGTGTTTGATTCCTGATTTTTTAATAGTATGTCTGACTGATGTTGCATTAATATATTTATTTAAAGTATAAGGGTAATAAAGGAACACAGTATTTGAATACTACGATGGATATTCCACAGTGTGAACTTACACTGACTCTCTATAACCTTTAGACTTCAACACAGCAGTGTACTGCTATTTAGTGGCAGAGAATGGAACCCAGACGTACTCCTAAACGGAAAAGTTGTCCTAAAGTCCGAAGGTGCTTACCAACCATTACATTTCGTTTTCTTTCGACTTTTTTTATATCATAAGGGTGACAAACGAGCACACAGTCCACCTGATGGTAAGTGGTTGCTGTGGCTCATAGACACCTACATCTATCTTCGATTACGAATCAAAATGCAGATGCTTTGTCACCCGTGAGGACTAAGATGGAATATGCCTCGTTTCCAGTAAAAAGGGTCTCCGGTTCTCTACACTCCCCATACGAACGAAACACAGCGGCGTTCAGCTGCTATTTAACGCTAGTTCTGTAAGAACGTGGTCCTTCCTCGTTCGAGCCGACCCATTCATGCTATTCGTGCTACAACTATACCACTAATATGGCTGCAGCATGTTTTTACCACGTCGAATT
Organism: Parnassius mnemosyne; assembly: GCA_963668995.1. Classification (NCBI taxonomy): domain Eukaryota; kingdom Metazoa; phylum Arthropoda; class Insecta; order Lepidoptera; family Papilionidae; genus Parnassius; species Parnassius mnemosyne. The sequence goes on along the minus strand of CAVLGL010000081.1, from coordinate 13,615,414 downwards.
TTACATATATTACTTTTTTATCGTTTTACATATATTAACAAAAATATCGTAAGGTAATTCATTAACTTATAGTCAATCCCATCTATTCACTTATAACAGCCTATAAAAGTCCATTGCTGAACATAGGCATCACCTACCGCATAGGAAGGGTTTTGCCATAGTTGCCACGCAATTCGGGCGGGTTGGCAACCTCAATTTTTATTATTTTGAGTAGTTATCAGAAAAATACTACAGCCTATCTTCCGTATCAGTTACCGTCTGGGATAATTAGATATTCTTACATCGCCACTACATGGTATATTCTAGTGGTAAATGTATTACCAAGTACGTTTGCGTAATGATTACTATAGAATGGAAATACGGATCTTGGAAAGGTTAGACTAAGAAGTATCGTAGCTCTTTCTATTGTTTTAAAGCACACAAAACACTTGATTAAAGATAATGAAGTCGAGGATTTAACTTTTGGTATACCGTATCTTGTCTTGGACAAGAGAATGTTGGTAAGGATTAATATTAATTTGTATATTTATTTAAATGTACCGATATCTGTCAAAACCATTCTTCTCGAGATAACTTTAGTAAGTTTAATAGTATTTGACGGTCTATCAAGAAAACTACCACCACAAACAAAACAAAACGCTTACATATTTTATAATTAAAAATAAATATTATACCCAACTTTAAAATTGAAGGTATGCGAAAACATTTACATAAGCATATTCAAATTATATTTATTCGATATAAAAAAATATCGACTAAAAGGATTGACCCATAAATATTTTATATTTTTATCAATATTTTTTTGAATGTATGTTGTAGTTAGTGTGTGCAAAAATGAAGACGTATTTAAGTAAAAGGTTTACAAAACAACGTAGTGTTATTTGGGTGTCTTATTTTATTATAATTCACGTGTGTACTTCATTTCTTGTTATGCTGTCCGCCGCAAAAGTTGAATCGCTCATTATCTTCAAACAAAAAGAATAAATCGTTTCATTAAAAATAAAAGGTGAGCCACGCGAAAGCTGAAAAATTGTGAAAGCAATAAAGATTTTTTGAAGTGTTGTTATGTTGAAGTTGTTACTTAAAATTTTAGTAAGATAAATGTGTTTGAAAAAGAAAGAAAGTTTAAAAAATAAACTAAAAAGTAAAAAAAATGTAATAACACTTAAAAACCTACAAGGAGTAAAATAATATCTGAACCTTTTCTTGGGCTTCAGAAGCCGCTTGGAAATCATCTTATTATTTTTAGTTCTTTAAGTTGGTTTTAAAATTTTATTTAAAGTTTAATAATGAAATAAAAGTAGCATCAAGAATGTTGTCTAAGTAGTATTGTAACTATAAAAAAAAATATTACTAACTATATATGCTATTAAGTTATATACATATATATATATATATATATATATATATATATATATATATATATATATATATATCATCATCCTCATCATTACAGCCCTTCACAAGTCCACTGCTGAACATCCGCTCGAGAACCTTTTTTCCCCATCGGTTCTCGGTTCTTAGAGCTACATGGCCGGCCCATTGCCACTTCAGCTTACTAATCCGTTGGGCTATGTCGGTCACTCTGGTTCTACTGCGGATATCCTCATTTCTAAGTTTATTACGCAGAGAAACTCCGAGCATAGCCCTCTCCATAGCTCGCTGAGCGACCTTGAGCTTCTTTATCCGGCCAGCAGTGAAGAACCACGTCTCAGTTCCATATGTCATCATTGGCAGCACGCACTTGTTGTAAAGTCACGTTTTCAAGTTTTGAGGTATACCTGACGAGAAGATGTGCCGTAATATCCCGAACGCTGCCCAACCGAGTTGAATCCGTCGATTGACCTCTCAGTCGAAGTTGGACTTACCTTGTCGGACTATTTGTCCCAGGTAAACATACTTGTCAACAACTTCGAGCTTAGTGCTCCCAAAAACTACCGGCATAGGTGTGACATGGACATTAAACATGATCTTTGTTTTGTCCATGTTCATCATAAGACCTATCCGTTGGGAGACCCCATTGAGGTCATTGAGCATAGTGCTTAGGTTCTCCAGCAATTCTGCCATAAGGACTATATCGTCGGCAAATCGAAGGTGATTGATATACTCGCCATTGATGTTGATACCGTATCCTTTCCAGTCCAGAAGCTTGAAAAAATCTTCCAATGCAGCGGTGAAGTGTTTCGGGGATATGATGTCACCCTGTCTTACACCTCTCTGCAATTGGATTGGTTTCGTACTCTGGTTCTGTACTCGGATAGCCATCGTATCCCTACTGTACAAGCACTTCAACACTTCGATATACCGACAGTCAACTTGGCACCGCTGAAGGGACTGCAGCTCCGCCCAAATTTCGACGGAATCAAAAGCTTTCTCATAGTCCACATACGCCAGACATAGTGGCAAATTGTACTCCTCGGACTTCTGTACAATTTGCCGAAGGGTATGTATGTGGTCTATGGTGCTAAAGCATTTTCGAAAACCGGCTAGAAGTCATCAAGTCTGCGCGCGAGACGATTCGTAATGACTCTTGAAAACAGCACGTAGACGCGGCTCAGAAGGGAAATCGGTCTGTAGTTCTTCAAGAGAGCGTTGTCACCTTTCTTGAAGAACAAGACCACTGCACTTCTGCTCCACGCCTCCGGTGTAATGCCACCATGGAGGACGGAATTAAAAAGCTTCTGCAGGACTTCAAGTACCGGTTTTCCACCCGCTTTCAAAAGCTCCGCTGTAATTCCATCCTCGCCTGGGGCCTTGCCGTTTTTAAGGTGCTGGAGAGCCATTCTAATCTCGCTCAGACTGACGTCCGGGATATCTTCGGAATAGTGTCGGATAAGACTCGCTCTTGGATCGTTACTCACACTTGCGTGTGGCTCCAATGCAGATGTGTACAGCTGCCCATAGAACCTCTCAATCTCACTCAAAATCTCAGGTGTCCCGGAAACGACGCTGCCACACTCGGTCTTCAGCTTCGACAGTTGGCTCTTTCTGGCAGACAGATCTCTAGCAAAGACATTGGAGCCCTGGTTCCGCTTGATCGCTTCTTCAATACGAGCAGTATTAAAGTTGCGTAAGTCACGCCGCATGCATTTGGAGATCTGTCTGTTCAGTTGCCTCTATGCTGTCAAATCTACTGAAGAATGCAACTTTATATCCCGTCTAACAGCCATGAGATTAAGAGCGTGATCGGAGAGTTTTTGTGTTCTTCTGCGGCGGGTCTGACAAAACTTAGCTCCGACCGCATCGACAGTTTCCACGAACTTGTTATTTATATCGGCCACTACATTGCAATCTTCTAGGTTTTGAAAACGGTTTTGTAACTCGAGCTGAAAGGTTTCGGGACTTTGGATTAGAGCACGAGGGGGACGGTGCGTTGAGTTCATTCTAATGAAGTCAAACGTTGGACGTTAAGTTGGAGAGGTGTCGTCAACGATACATCTCCCCAACTTAACGTTTAGGTTCTGTGTGCCTATTACCATTCGGTGATCGCTACCAGTTTTCACCCTCGCGATCACTGAGACATTACTGAACAGTTGCCGTCTAGTCGTCATAATGAATTCAATCTCATTTTTTGTTGACCCGTCGGGGCTCGACCAGGTCCACTTCCTGTGGGGCTGCTTCTGGAAGAAAGAGTTCATCATAAAGAGTCTCTCTTTCTCCATGAAGTCGGCCAGCTGCTGGCCCCTTGAGTTCTGTTGCCCTATTTACGTTTGCCCTAAAACCCTCTCAGCTGAGAGGGTTTGAGGGCAAGGAAATGTCCGCCACGCTGCCCCAATGCGGGTTGGCGATCTTCACATGTCTTCGAAGTATTTTTTTTTCTTATGTCTCAGATATGCAGGTTTCCTCACGATGTTTTCCTTCACCGCCGAGCACGTGGTAAATTAGCACTTAAAATTGCAATTAACAATTTCTTTGGTGCCAGCGGGGATCGAACCCATGTTGCTCGAGTACTGTGAAGCTTACAGCGAGCGCTAACCATCTGAGCTACCACGGCTAATATTTAGTACATATAATATTACTGAACGAGGAAAGAGTGACAAAGCAAATTTATGTTGCAGAAGTGAACGGCAGGGTCGGGAAGGGACGCCCTAGACGAAGGTTTATCGACCAGATCGGCGATACATTGAAAATGGGCCAGATTAGGAGTACCCTTAACCGACGAGCGTGTATGCGTAGATATATGGATGTGAAAGAGGCGAGAGAGGTGTGTCAGGATCGCGCCAAATGGAAGTCCGTAGTCTCTGCCTACCCCTCTGGGTGACAGGCGTGAGTGTTTATGTATGTATGTAATTTATGTATAATATTACTATATTATATGTACTAAATATTTACAAGTATTGTGAAACTTTCATTATAGATTTTGTCTCAAACTTAGGATTTGCTACTTTTCCAATGGAACAAAGTCATACGGTGGGATCTCCTGCCATCGACTCTGAATATTTCACAAAGTACTTAAACCAAGCAAACATATTATACCAATCGAAGAATCGTACAAAACCTACCTATCTTAAACGATCGCCGGGGGATTTCTATAGTTATGCGCAAGTTTTACCCTAAAAATAATGTGCCGAGATTACTTAATGATAAAGCATGTAACCGGTGGGCTTGATCTTGACCACCATGGAATTTATAAAAGAAATATTTTTGTACACTCCGTATCGACGGAATATGCCACCGTTTCTGTTGGTTAACTTTTATTGAAACATCCTCGCCGGGACAGAGTGCTTACCATGTCTGCCTTGCAGTAAAGCACATCTGGCATTTGTGACATTCCTTGGAGGAGGCCTATGTTCAGCAGTGAACTTGTAAAGGTCTATAATTATATTTATGATGATAATTATGAAATTACCGTACGATGCACGGAAGCAAGAGAAGTTGGGTAATTGCGTAAATGGTATTTATATAATAATATACAATAACTAGTCTCATAAGGTTCCGTATAAAGATGTTGCATGTCTTAAGCGAAAGCGCAAGGTATGTTCTACTATCGCCTAAAAATTAAGATTCCAACGTTTTATCGAATGAAATCGTATCTAGCAATCATATTATACAAATAAATGATTGTTGAACTTATTAATATATTTTTTAATCGATTAATTGCTATTTTTAAATAAAAAAGGGGTTTAGTGGCTTATGGTGTAGATTTATCAAGTTCGCAAGGCTTGTAAACACGATAACTTTTGAAAATGTCAATTGTTTAACTCAATCTATTTTTCAATTTCTTTCTTCATCTATCATGTGGGAAGCCACTGAATGTAAATGGCAGTGTAATTTTGTTTTGTTTAGATATAATTAATTTTTTTCGGCTCCAAAATGGCAAAATTTTCGTTGATTTGGTAGCCTTGTTCGAAATTATTTTTGTAAATAGGCGGAAGCCGCACTCTGAGCTACAGCCACAGAGTACTTTACTCACTCACGCAATTCGGCGTCAGTCGCCGTCGTGAGTGGACATTGTGTCGGTTGTTTGCAGCGGCTCAAAAAGATCGCTGTACAAATACACAATATTTAAATAACCAAATTTCTTAAATACTTGATTATAATAATAATGAGAGATTTGTTTTATTACAATATTTTAGAAGCACAGAATAAATAATACTAGTACGTACTATAAGTAAGTAGTATCAATTTTTAGTAACAAATCCAAGATGGCGGCCGCAATAGGTATCAATTTTTTCATCATGGGTGTAATTTTCATGGTTTTCGAGGGTGCTGAAGCCAATAGTGCTGTTGAAATGTAAATCTAAGGTGGCGTCTGCAATGGGTATACATTTTTTCATCATGGGTGTCATTTTCATGGTTTTCGAGGGTGTTGAAGCCGATAGTGCTGTCGAAATGTAAATCAAAGATGGCGGCTGCAATAAATATCAATTTTTTCATCTTGGGTGTCATGTTCATGGTTTTCGAGGGTGTTGAAGCCGATAATGCCGTCGAAATGTAATTCCAAGGTGGCGGCTGCAATAGGTATCAATTTTTACATAATGGGTGTCATTTCAATGGGTTTCGAAGGTGTTGAAGCCGATAGTGCTGTCGAAATATAAATCCAAGATAGCGGCTGAAGTAGGTACCAATTTTTTCATCATGGGTGTCATTTTCATGGTTTTCGAGAGAGTTAAAGCCGATAGGGTTATCGAAATGTAAATCCAAGATGGCGGCTGCAAAAGAATTCAATTTTTTCATCATGGGTGTCATTCTCATGGTTTTCGCGGGTGTTGAAGCCGATAGTGCTGTCGAAATGTATTTAAACTACTTTAAAAAATTCCGTATAATCATGTTATATGTAATTTTTTTAATGCGCTTAAGGCATGCCCAATTGGATTTACCAAATATTTTTTTCTTATATTTTGTCTATAAATTCGTTTTATTTGATACAATATATTTAAAATCAGTCAGTAAGCAACGATATGTTCTCGTCTGCCAACATTGATATCGAGTAAGCCTTTTAAAGCAGACTGACACTATACATCTAATCCGACGTTGATTGAAATGCGTACAGAAATTTTCTGTTCCTTTTATCCATACATTTTCGTATTTTGTCTCTGTTAATATATTTATATTTTCTCTTTTTACTTTTTAAACATAAATGTATACATTTAAATGTATTTGTATAAAAAATAACTAGTCTTCTTCTAGATTATATGTCGATTTTGATAAGAATCCGGTCAAGTGTAAATATATCCCTGGCCCTCAATTCACCTTCACCCAGATTATGTATTAGATTATTCGAATCAATTGGCGACAGCAGTTACAAGCGTTTTTCCTGTCAATTCCTGTGAATTGCTTTAAAGACTTTATGTTTAATTTAGCAGTGAATGCTTTTAGGAAACTTTTTTGTTTCAAATTTATCTAGAGTACTTCCCACTGCTGGGCCCGGGCCTCCTCTCATTTTTGAAAGGGTTTTAGGGCAAAGAAATGCCCGCCGCCATGCCCCAATGCGTGTAGGTGAACTTCACATATCTTCAAATTATTTTATTCTTATTTATCAGACACGCAGGTTTCGTCACGATGTTTTTCTTTACTGCCAAGCGCGTGGTAAATTAGCACAAAAAGTTACAATTAACCATTTCAATAGTGCCTGCGGGGTTCGATCCCGGGTTGCTCGCGTACTGTAAAATTTACAGTTTGCTCACCCACCTACCAAGCGTGGCAACTATGGCAAAAAACCCCCTATGAAGCAATCTATTAGGCTTATGTTCAGCAGTGGAATTAAATAGACTGAAACAGTAACGGAAATTATATTTAAATTAATTTTTCCATTATTTATAATTTTTAGACGAGAAAATGAAATAAAAAAATGAATATGCAGTTCAAATTAATCAACACATGCGTTGATTAATTTGAACTACTTACGTGACTTCAACCATTACCAAACATGCATGATCTATATTTCAAATTTTCTGCTAAATGTCGCTTATTATACAAATTAATTTTACATCAGTCTAATGATCAAAATGGTGTGTAGTCAAAATTACAGTCTGCTAAAGTACATTAAATATCAGAAATGTTACAATTAACTTAAAGAAAAAAATAGTTTTTGAAAACTCCTTTCTGTCTGAACTGGGAACTGAACCGCGTCAAAAGAAAAAAATACACATATCTACTTTATTTTCTACCAACTTCAATAAGGAGGAAGTACTCGTGTTACCTCATAACATTTTACTGGGTGAACCGATTTCGATGGTTCTTTTTTTTATTTGAAAGCGGGTGCTTCTAATGTGGTCCCATATACATTTGATCAAGGTCTGACCAATAGTTTTTGAGTTATTTTTAATAATTTATATTGAAGTCGGTTGTACAAAACGTTTAAGTTTAAATTATATGGATCCAAATCCATAGGCCTAGTGATAATGATCAAACATCGCTAATAAAAGTCGCTACCAAAAATTAGAGGAAGACCTTGAATTCCAACATTGTTTTGTCGCTATAATAAACATCATCATCATCATTACACCCGTTCACAAATCAACTACTGAACACAGGCCTTCGAACAAAGTTTTCGGAGCCTTGAATAAGAGCATAAGTGGGACGTAGCCGTGAACTCATTAGACGTGACCTGTCCAGGTTAACCTTAATATTCCTTGTGCCTCTCAACTCGCGGTGATCGCTTCTAGTTTTCACCCTTGCGATCATAGAGATATAACTGAACAGATGTCACTTATTCGTCATGATGAAGTCAAATGTAATGATTAACTAAAACAGTAAAAACTTCGTCATTGGTATACTTCTACTTCTTCTTGGGCATATATTCAAAGAGTCTTAGTCTAGTTATGAAAATAAAGGATTTTTATTCTATTCTAAAAATCGTTTTTTAAAATTCATTATTAACTTCTTAGAAAACGTAATACAAAAGGTAAGCTTAACTAATTCTTTAATTTACATAAGGTACCATCAAAATTCCTAGATTTAAATTAATTAAATATAAACCCTCTTACTACGGGTAAATTTAATTAAGAAACGGTATTTGAAAATAATAATTTTCTAGAGCGATATGAAATGAGATTTAAGTTTGTAAAACCTTCAAATTATTTGTTTTTAGTAAATATATGTTGATAATGAAAAATACTTCGTAATAAATGCGATTAAGTTTCCTTGTTAGATTTTTTTATGAATTTATCAGTTAAATAAATTAAAAATAATTCTATTGCTGTGCGAATAATGATGAAACTAAGCTTAATGACATACATAAAGTGGCGGCGAAACCAATTCGCATCTATGGGGGAGACCTTAGTGCAGCAGGGGACTTTAATGGACTGTAATGATGATGATGATGATAAGTATATCTAAAGATTACAAAGGAGTTAATGCTTATTAGCATTCTCTATCAGGCCTGAACATGGTGAGAATTTATGGTAGGTACTGGTACTTAAAGAGTTTAAGGAAAAAAATATCATTTCTATTTTTAAATTTCTTTAAAAATTCATTGATTAAAATGTTAGATAAAGAATAGTAAAAGATTCGCTGAAAATACTAAACTCAAGATCACTCAATAAAGTAAAAGTGTTTCTGCTGGGAATTTTTGAGCATTATTAAACTTTTAAGCAATTCAAATCACCACAAAATACTCTTGTAACAAGCGTCTATTAATTAAAATACATAATTGTACAAGCTTTGTGCGTTGTATTATGTTGATGATGATAAACATTTGATAAAGAAGATATTTCTCGATGGAACACCAATATATATACATATGTCAATATTTCCATATTATTATATTTTTTCACTTTATTTATAGTCTATAGGAAAGAACTTCAATTCCAACTTATTCTTCAGTGGTCTAATGATGATTTCATTATTAAAATTTGGTTACAGGTGTTCATCATCTGCACTAGCTAGTAACCATTAGGTAAACTGTTACCTCATATGTCACTTTGATATTATATTTTATTATATATGTGGTAGAGCCATGCTGCAGCTATATTTCTGGTCTAGTTGTAGCACGAATGGATCGGCTCGACCGGGGTAGGTCCACGCTCTCGCAGAATACCAGCGTGAAATAGCAGCTTAATGCTGCTGTGTTTCGTATGGCGAGTGTAGAGAACCGGAGACCCTGTTTACTGGAAACGAGGCATTCCATCTTAGTCTTCAGGAGTGACGACGCATCTGCGTTTTGATTCTTAATCGAGTATAAATGTAGACGTCTATGGGCCACAGCATCCACTTACCATCAGGTGGACTGTGTGCTCGTTTGTCACCCTAATTCTATATAAAAAAAAGAGTGAAGCTGCGTTCTGGATCAATACTATTTTTTTTTTATGTCCGTGCGTAGTTTCTTAATTATATATTTTCTGTACATATGTTCATTTCTTTTGTGGATGTTCAAATGTGTATAAATTGTTGTCATCCTCGTGATGTATATTTTTTATACTAACAACTTCATTATATATAAGATAACTTACAGTATCACTTGATGGTAAACGGCTACTGCACTACATGGTCACCTACAGTCATCTTCAAACAAGGAAAGCTACAAATATGTTTTCACCCATGATGACTAAGATAAAATGTCTTATAGCTTATAATTATACAGGCTCTCTATACTCAACAGGCCGGAACGCGGCAGTGTAAGTACTGCTGTTTAGCGGTAGTGTAAGCACTGCTGTTTAGCCGCAGAACTAGATAAAAGGTTGGTACCTTATTTTATTAATTTTAATCATAGATAAGTACATAATGTATACACTAATTATATTTGTTTCTTTGTAGGTTGTATTGAAGCTGGTACGCAAAGCATCGTCATATGTCTACAGAGATCTATTTCCAGTACCCAGTAGCTCAACTGCAAACGTTTCTGTTATATACAATTTCCCGAGAAATAAAAACGAAGAAAACTATTGATATTCTTTGGACAAGATTAGATATGAAACAAAAAACTGAAAAATGTAAGACCACAAAAAAAACGGGCTAATGAAAAAGTGGAAAAGATGTTCTCAAGATATAAAAAAACCTAGAAAGGCTTCCCTCGCTTCAAAATAACATTAGTGCTGTAACGGTATCTAGTTCAAACTATTTGTTGCAGCATCTCATCGAAAGGGTGATTAAGAAAAACAAAATAAAAATATCAAACAAGAGTATGATACGTAACTTAAGACATTTGCCCTAACTTTACACTTTTATAGCCCTCGGGCTTACATTTACATGAGAACGAAATTTGACCTGTGCCTACCATCCTCGAACACTGCGAGGCAAAATGTAGGCTGTAAAACAGGCATCACTAAGGAAGCCATAGAAACCATAAAGGCTATAAGTAAAGAAAAAAAAAAGATTTGGTCATCGCCCTTACGTTCGAAGAAATGTCTATCCGTAAACACATTGAATTTGACGGTCGTAATGATCATGGCTAAATAGGCGTGGGTAATGTTATCCATGAAGATCAAGTAGACAAAGCTAAAGAGGTGTTGGTAATCATAGCAGTGGCAATTAATTCTTTTTGGAAAATTCCAATTGCTTTTTTTTTTGGAAGACGGTTTACTGCTTTACAGAAAGCAACACTTCTAAAACAGTGTATTGATTCATAATCATATTTCGTAAAAGTTGCTTCTATCACTTTTGATGGCATAGCATCTAGTATAAATAAGGCACAAATACTTGGAGCTAATTTGAGCACCGCTCCATTTAGACCATACTTTTACTATAGATGGCAAAAATATTATGTAATATTAGATGCGTGTCATTTGTTAAAGTTGATTAGAAATACTTTCGCAGAATACAAAATTTTTTACCATCATAATGATATTATTTAAGATCATATAGAAACATTTTTAGTGCAGTACGTTCTAGAGGAGGATTTAACAATACTCATACATCCAGACAATTAGCAGCAACATACAAACGATTAATCTGCCACTTGTTTGCCTTTGGAGAAGATTAGTATGCTCAACATACAAAGATCAGTGTACTATAGATACAATAAATACTACAGCTGGCCTTAGTGCAATGACGACGACAAATGACGATGTGGCTATTGGTCCAGGCCAAATCGATAATGAAGATTCTGATTTCGTATCATCTATGCCATGAATACCTGAAGGCATTGAATCTGTAGTTAAGTGCATTGTTCAGTACATATGTGGTTACGTGGTGAAAAAAATCGCAAATAAATTTAAATGCGAATCCTGTGTAAATATACTTTACGTTTATGTTAAGGAAAGTTCACTTATAAACATGAAAGACGTAGATGGCCTTGTTTATCCCTCTCACGACGTTTATGAGATAGATACTCATTTTGAACGAGTTTTTCGAAAAAATGAGAAAGGAAAAATTATGAACTAAAATATGTTTCGACAATTAGTAAACGAATGACTGTGTCTGAAAATGCTTGTGTCCTGCATAAATATTTTTAACATACTTGACATACTTATGTACGATTCGCCAGCAATATCAAACCATAAACACTTAATTATTAAATTAATAAAAATAATTGAAGTTGATATATGGCGCAGCACTATTCTTGTAGCACACATGTATATTTCACTCACATCGTTACATTTCGTTTTTGGTCATCTTAATCACGCTATCGCCAATCTAATGTATACTATATCTATGTTGCAAACACAGATACTTTTAACTCTTATAGTCCGATGGCAGGGCAATCCGACACGAACGACGATAGATCCGGCGCCAAACAACCGAAGATTAACGAACAAATGATAAAGGCTTTATGTGCTTTCCGAGGCATATGGATTCAACGACGCCAACTTCCTAATTGAAACTGATAATTTCTTGACAGAAATCCCAACAACAGAATTTGACCTGACCCGGGATTTGAACCCCGGATCACTAGTCGGACCCGATCAGGATCAGAAGTCGTATTTACGACCATCAGGCCTAAAATACATGGACGGCGACGGGAAACATCACTAAAGTTGTATGACAAGTGCCAAACTTTGTGATTATGAAATATCCTGCACATTGGGGAAGATATCCGTATCTGGCAGTGGACTCAAAAACAAGTGAAGAAGAGATATAGCCACAGCGTTCATTTTTATAAGTTTATATTCTTTTGTCATCAAGGTCGTCCCGAAGAGATTTAGCTTTTATTTACCATACATGTTAAAACGTTTTTCGACTACTTAAAATAGTCCGTTGGACGTTAAATTCCAAAAGTTATTGAAAACAAAATGACATTTAAGCAAAGAAAATCATTTTTTTAACATTAAAATTAAATTGATTAAGTAATTGAACTGAAAAAATTATTTTACCTTCAAGAGGCTTAATGAAAAAGCGATAGAAGCTCGATTTTTAATGTTGTATGTTGAGCAAAGGGACTGCAAATTCAGAAAGTCGTAGGTTCAATTCCGCCATTCGACTAATGTCATGAACCATTCCCAACACAAGCATTTTAATCTTACTCGTAAAAGTCAACGAGATTATTAGTAATGATAATATTTACATCATTTTGGTACTCGGCTGCTTATTTAAAGGGATAAATTCTATTCTACCTGAGGTTACGTGTTTATTTTTATATCTACTACGTGACAAGTACGCTAGTAGTGTTCGATCCCCGCCGGCACCAATTAAATTATTAATTGCAATTTAAGTGCTGATTTACCACCTACATGTCTATGAATTACGAAAAATAAATATTTCGAAGACATGTGAAATTCGCCAATACCCATTTAAGCGACGCGGCGGACATTTCTTTGCCCTAAATCCCTCTTGCAACGCTTCTAAGATGTAACGCCTCATAAATAATTGGAGACTCTAGTTCACACACATAGGAACACAGAACTCTTATGTTTCAATTGATATTCCAGGGTGTGACCTTTTTCTTATCGTGACAATCCAAATATAACTATCATATTATTAATATGACATATTGCATTTATTACTTTACATTTAAGTATTTAACGATTGAGGTTTTGGCACCTAATAGTAATATATTATTCAAAATGCCGAACCCAAATCCCATAGCTTGTGTGAAGCATGATGAGAATAGGCAAATAAAGACGTAGAACTAATAGTAGAGAAAAGAAAGGGATTATTTGTCATTAAAAATTAAAACTAACCTCAGACTCTGTAATGTTGTCAATATCTTGTATTCTCCTTTATGATTTTGTAATTTCATTATATATATTCCAGGAGAAATCAGCGCATGAGTACTGAAATTATTCCACCTCAATTTGTTTATGCGATTCTCTTCAACTTGTCCTATTGATGATATAAATGCATGTTGTCATACCCTGTCCTATTGATGATATAACTTGGTGACATATTGTTTAAACCGATTCTTTTCCAATTTCAAGGAATTGGTTTTTTTTTATATTCTTTGATGAAATACGATTAAAAAAAGTCCTGTTACTTTTTACAACTGCCTTTTTTTCTTAATGGGGTTTAGATATCAAACGTTGTGAAGTTTGTTTGTATACATTTTATTATTTCCTTTATATATTTTTAATGAGTCAAAAGTATCCCAATTCGGGATTTTTCAAACCTTTTAAAATTTATAATTCCAAAAATATTAAATTTTTCGTAAAAGGTCATAGGGACCTTTTTATTCGTATTTCATCAAAGAATATATAGTTTATTTATATATAATCTCTGTATATAAATAAATATATAATTAAGAGATAGTGTTACTTCTGAACGACTTGAGCATATTCACATATTTATAATTTGTTTTTCGGAGACGATGGTTTATATGCAATGCTAAGATTTGATAGGTGGCGTTCTTGTGAAGTTATTAACTAATTCTCTATTTGTGGATATTTCCTATATGATATACGATTTTGTACCAAAAAAAAATCATATAATCTAGGCCCAATAGGTGGTGTTGTGGTGGAGCTATTAATAAATTTTATATTTACAAGAAAAGGGCAGAACAACGTTTGCCTGACCAGGTAGTTAAACATGGACTGTTTGCATTTGTCAGAAAAGAGAAAAAAGTACCTATAACTTATAAGTTTGCAAATTTGTAAAGACGGTATCGAAGTTTTCAAAGTTATTTTAGTTGCTTGAGTTGCCAAGCTTCAACCAATATAATTTAAGCACACATCGATGTTGGAAAACTCGGAAATTCCGAAAATGCTCGTATTGTACTAATATTTTAAGATTGTTAGTGTAAGCAAGCAAAACTGTGGGTAAGTATTGCTACCATTTACTACAAAATATATAAATTCCAGTGACATCAGCTTTGAAGATAGGGCTTGATTGCTGGAGCTTGCGATAGTGACAAATATGTTCTTCAGGCAGATTTCAAGCACCGTAAGGATATAATTATTATTTAGCTTATAACACGTACTCAAAAAGTGTGCGATACGATGGAGTAATTAGATAGAATAGAAAGTCAGAAACAGATGAGAATAGTTAGTCAGTATCATTGCTTATAATTACTGTGTATATCAGAATCACTTGCAGATAATCTTCACATATAAAATAATTTTATGTATTGATCTAACAACATTCAACATAATTCCATTTTCGCTTTCAGTTATATCAAAACAGACCCAAGAAGCAGGTCGTATTATATGTGTACCTACACTTTAAGTGCAAAAGTATTAATCAAAATCAAGTCCATCGGCCATTAACGCCACCCTTTAACCACACATCATCCATCAGACCTTTTCGACTATAACAGTTTTTCCTAATCCTTTTGTCTGAAAATTGGCTAACAGCAAGTTCGTAGATAACTAACACTCACCATCATCATCATCATTACAGCCTTTCATAAGTCCACTGCTGAACATAGGCCTCCCCCAAGGAATGCCACAAAGCACGGTCCTGAGCCACCTGCATCCATCGACTTCCTACATGCCTTACCAGGTCGTCACTCCATCTCGTAGGGGGTCGCCCTTCACTTCGCCTACCGGTACGAGGCTGCCACTCGAGAACCTTTCTTCCTCATCGGTTGTCGGTTCTTCGAGCTATATGGCCGGCCCATTGCCACTTCAGCTTACTAATCCGTTGGGCTATGTCGGTTACTCTAGTTCTACTGCGGATATCCTCATTTCTAAGTTTATCACGCAGAGAAACTCCGAGCATAGCCCTCTCCATAGCTCGCTGAGCGACCTTGAGCTTCCTCATACGGCCAGCTGTGAAGGACCACGTCTCAGCTCCGTAAGTCATCACTGGCAACACGCACTGGTTGTACAATTTCGTTTTAAGGTTTTGAGGTATGTCAGACGAGAAAATGTGTCGTAGCTTCCCGAACGCTGCACAGCCGAGTTGAATCCGTCGATTGACCTAATAACTAACACTAATCATGATTTATAAAAACTAATTTTAACAAAAATAGTATAATATCATTCTAAATGGCATTAAACATTTTAAAGGTATGAAAAAACTATTACAAAAACCCGTAAGCTAAAAATATATTTCAATTACTAAAAGCCTTTGCAAGCACTGAGAGTTGGAAAAATTCAGTGCCGCATTACAATGTTGGCAGGTCGTTACTTTACCCAGGCAATGCATTATACATCAGGTAATATGCACGAAAGGGTACTTTTGTGTTGGGCGTAAAAGAGTGCTTATTGTGGTTCAGTTCATATGTTATGAAACTTGAAAATGTTTTCTGTGTACCCTTGAATTGAAAACATTGAGAGGAGTGTACTCATTGTTTCTACAATTTGTGAAGAAAGTATCTTTTGTACTTATATGTATATTCTCTCTCTTTTTGCATACCGACAAGCATGTATAAAGTATAAACATGTTACTTTATTAATTTACTAAAACAAATTCCTTAAATGTATATAATCTGAGTTGGAACACAATATTCGGTAAAGTAATAGAATGAGGCCAACAATAGAGGACAATCGTATAAAAAGGTATAGAGATTTTATTTTATATAATTGTCTTTTTTTGTAAAATTTATTAAGTTTCGAAAATCTATAATTTGTGTTCCTGCACCAATATAAGCTTCGATTGACATTAAAATTTAATACTCACTCTGGATGAGTTACGGGTTATAAAACTATACTAACCCCACGAAAAATGATAAATTAAATTGAATCCTCTCCACCACGACTAAAGTGTGTACTTAAACTTTTATGTCGTAGCTGCAGCATTAATTAGTCGGCTCAATCTGGAAAGGACGGCATTCCTACATAACACCCGTAAAATAGCAGCACCATAATCTTAACGTTTCTTATATTAAGTAAAAAAAATACTGCAGACATTTTTAGTCAAAATGAAACATTTCATCTTTATCGTCATTGTTTAATTTATTATTAAGATTTATTATATAATTAAGATTATATAAAACAATTAGGTACTTAATCATAACGACAACGGGAAACCACTACTAAAAATAACTTGATTATCTAGAGCTACCTAATAAAATAAATAAAGGTAGATAATAGTTAACATCGTTAGTCCCTTAAACCCGACTGAAATTTATGTATATCAACATTATGGGTCACTGAAAATAAGGGAAGTTTAGTGTTATGGTTCAAGTATCAATATATTAGCGGAAATGGAAATAAAGACGTAAGAATATTTTTATTGGAACTGAAGTGACACACAAACTTACAGTACTAGATAGACTGGTAGATTTAATTAGTAACTTCGACCAGAAAGCTATAGCTGCGTTATTACTTCTTAAGACTAAGATGGAATGCTATATGCTATATATACTTTCTCTCTATACTCTTCAGACTCAAAACACAACATTGCAAGCACTGTTTTCTATTTTCCTATTTTCCATTCGCTGCAGAATCGTACTTGTCACTAACACATGCCACTGCTTAGGAAGCAAACGCATTTCATTCTCGTGGAATTCTGAAACATCGTCAGTTTTAAAGACGGTCACAATTCTCCTCTTCGCTGCAGTCTGAGCAAAAAGAAATCTGCCAATTTTTTAATCATATGTTGATATCATTCTGTCTTCAATTACCTTTAATTTTCCAATGAAAATTAAATCATTATGAGTGCCTTGCAGCCTGTGCGCGACTTCATCCGGTAATATGTCCTTTTATTTTTATTTTATACCCCAAGTGGAGAAGAACCATAACGGAGGTTAGTACAGACTAACTAGTAGATTCTAACCGAATCAGACGGACATCTCAGGAACTAAACTTACTCGACTTAGCTTCTGCATCCTGATTGGTTGTAGCAAAATGATATATGACATTTCTTTTTTTTAATTTGAAGCAGCTATATCAGGCAAAGGACATCCCAAATAAGCTTATTTATTAATTACTTGCAAAATTTATTTTAAAATATTGAAAATAAAATAAGGTAAATAAAAATGAAACAATGATGAAATTTAATATTTTTTTATTAGTTAATAATTTTTACTTTTCAATAATTTTGTTTACAAATTTAATAATTTATTAATATATACAATATTAAAAAATATATTTAAAAAAACAAACATATTAATTACTTAATTATCATACAGTCCTCATTTTAACTTTACAATAATTTTGTTCACAAATTTAATAATTTATTAATATATACAATATTTAAAAAATTGTAATCTAAACAGATCTCTACAGCACATAAGTTTTTACATTACATAGCATCATATTGATTTGGAATGTGCTGTGCCCCGCATCCTTACCTGAAACACAATCATTTACAGCCTTAGTAAAAGCATTTTGCTCCATTTGTTCATAATCAAGATTTGTTCCATATTGGTAAAAATTGTAATTGTAATTAAGCTTTGGCAGCTGACAACGGCTGATCAAAACTATTTTCCTGTAGAAATGAGTATGTATTGTCTGAAATCAAAAAAATATACCATCAAAAACATAACTCGTAAAACAAACAAGTCTCGCAACTCAGTTCTTCTACCGTAAATAGTTGAGAGATCCATGTAATACCCTCAATTTCAAAGAAAACACATAGAAAAACACGTAGTTACCCAGTAAAAACAAGTATCCTTCCGTTTGTAACTGATGTTTGATGTCAAATAAACTTAATTAGGTCTAAACAAGATTTTTAGTATTGATGTGGTCACTATAAGATGTTGTTAGGTTAGCTAACTACGTAAGAAATTAAGACAAAAGGACCCTTAAGTAGGGACTGAATAAATTAACCGACTTGGTATTACATGGATCTCTCAACTTTTTACGGTAGAAGAACTGAGTTGCGAGACTTGGTTTTTTTACAAGTTATGTTTTTCTCCGGGAGGAAAACCGGCGACGAGGTTCGCCACCCGTCACTTTCTGTCCCCCGTAGGGGCGAAAAGTGGATTGCGGAAGCCCGTCTGGCTACATTGAATGTATGTGGAGGAATGAATGATAAGATGGATGAAGTATGCGATATGATGTATGATAGAGGAATAGACGTGTTATGTGTAAATGCGACGAAACGGAAGGGAAAGGATGCCACTACACATGGCATGTATACCGCGTACTGGTCTGGTGTAGATGAGACCGAGCGGGCATGCCAGGGAATCGGTATCATCCTTTCAGAAAGAATGGGTCATTGTGTGAAAGAGTATGAATGTGTAAGCCCGAGACTGCTATGGATACGAATGAAAGTGGGCTTAAAGAAGTTGTTTGTTTTAGGGGTCTACGCCCAAGACATGTCTAAGCCCACTTATATCCGAAAGCAGTTTTGGGAGTTGGTAAGGATGGTGCTAATGAAATGCAAGGTTAATGAAAATATTGTGATATTAGGCGATTTTAATGGAAGGGTTGGGGTGAGGAGGCTTGGTTATGAAAGGATATTGGGAACGTTTGGTGATGAAAGTATAAATGAGAATGGTGAAAGCCTTCTCGCCGTATGCGTGGAAAAGAATCTTGTTGTGACGAATACTTTCTTTCGTCAGTTTTTAGACACCTAAATAAGAGAGTAAAAGAAGTAGTTGAAAGGAAAAAGCAAGAAAGAACGGATAAGAATGATAGATGAATATCGGATAACTTCCAGGCAAACATTAAAATGTTCTGGAAACTCGTAAGAACTACCAGGGGACATTCAAAACAGCCTAGAATGAATGCTATATAAGACCAGAATGGCTGTATTCTGAATGACGAAGTTTTGAGTTTAAGGAGATGGAAGGAATACTTTGAAAGTGTGTTTATGAGTGATGAGACGTTTGAATTAAATAAAATAGAAATTCCGAAAGAAGAGGAAATAGATATAGATATAAGTATAGATGAAATAATGAAAGCAATGAAAAGTATGAAAGCAGGTAAGGCAGCCGGTTATGATAGAATATCTCTCGAAATGCTAAGGGCTGGAGAAGGAGTGGTGGCAGACCTGCTGTACACCTTGTTTAATTTATGTTGGGAACTTAAGCGGGTACCGGGAGACTGGTGCAAAGCCGTGATAGTCCCAATATATAAGGGAAAAGGATCACAGTAGGACTGTAAAAACTACCGTGGTATCAGCCTTCTTAGCATTGTGGGAAAACTGTATGCTAAGGTACTAATTGAAAGAGTTATGAAAGAAACTGATGGAAAAATTTGGGATGTGCAAGCGGGATTTAGAAAGGGAATGGGATGTACGGATCAGGTCTTTTCCATGCGCATGATCGCGGAGAAGTTTTTGGCCAAAAACCAAAAAGATTTTTGTGCGTTCATAGACTTGGAGAAGGCTTATGACAGAGTGGACAGGGATGTGTTATGGCAAACACTGAACTCATTTGGGTTGACCGCTGGTCTGATACAGGCATTGAAGTCTCTATATAGGGACTCTAGTGCTTATGTCAGGATCAACGGGGCCTACTCGGACTGGTTTGGCATCCATAAACGTGTCAGACAGGGCTGTGTGGCTTCCCCGTGGTTGTTCAACCTATTTATGGACAGTTGTTTGGAAAATTTGAAAGTAGTAAAATGCGGGTTAAGAATCCGTGAGTTAACCGTCAAATGCCTTTTGTACGCCGATGATCAAGTCATACTTGCGTCGTCGGCAGCCGAGTTGCAAATGATGGTTACATTAATGAACAGGACATTAAAAGAAAAGGGAATGAAAGTGAACGCAAGTAAGACGAAAGTTATGGTTTTTGAAAGAGAAGAAAGTAAAACGATATGTGAAATAAGAATAGAAGGGGAGTTGGTAGAGCAAGTAGATGAGTTTGTATATTTGGGATGTGTGTTTAGCAGGGATGGTAGATATGATAAGGATATAGAACGACGAGTGAATGCAGGAAATAGAGTTAATGGGGCTCTACACTCTATTGTGAAAAATCAAAATGTGTCCAAAAAGGCACGTATGGCAATTCACAATGCTGTGTTAGTACCTTCTTTAATGTACGGTAGTGAAAGTTGGGTGTGGCAGAAGAAGCACGAGAGTAGAATAAATGCTGTAGAAATGCGGTCATTAAGGAGTATGTTAGGGATGAGTCTGAATGACAGAGTGAGAAATTGTTTAATAAGAGAAGAGTGTGGTTTGCAAGATGATGTTGTGACCAGGATTAAGAAAGGAATGCTTCGGTGGTTTGGCCATGTAGAAAGAATGAATGAGGAAAGAGTGACAAAGCAAATATATGTTGCAGAGGTGTACGGCATAGTCGGGAAGGGTTACCCTAGGCGAAAGTTTATCGACCAAATTGGCGATATATTAAAAATGGGCCAAATCAAGAGTAACTTTAACCGACGAGCGTGTATGCGTAGGTATATGGATGTGGAGGAAGCGAGAGAGGTGTGTCAGGATCGTGGCAAATGGAAGTCCATAATCTCTGCCTACCCCTCTGGGTGACAGGCGTGAGTGTTTATGTTATGTTATGTTATGTTTTTGATGGTATCTCATTTCTTTTTGTAGATAGTTATATATACATAGCCTATCTACACCTATTATTCCATTATATTATACACATATAGGTACACTGATTCATTCACTGCAAATGTAACTTTGTAATCCTATATATTTATATGGGATTACAAGTTATTTATGCAGTTAATGTATCTCGAAATTTGGACTGAAATTGTAAAATATTTTAGTTTTTTCTTGATTTATATACTACACAATAATTGTGTTCCAAAGAACAATGGCCAAATTTCTATAGGAGCTGGACTTGACTTTTATTTTCATGTCCCAAAACAAACTATAGCTAGATTGGTTTGTTTATATGTTATAAACACCAACCCGTTTTAAAATCATATCAAAATAGCCACAATGTTTTATAATAACGTAAACAATACTTTTGGGGTTAGAATAAACAACTTCCTTTTATCCGACTGCGACGTAGCCTAAAAGTTTAGTAAGCGATAAGCGAGAAGGGTAATTAGCAATCTCGTTTCCATTTATTTCGATTTCTTTCAGATCATTATCATCAGTATCACAGTCCACAACAACGAGTGAAGCAATTAAGATGATACGAATTATTGCCGGGTGACCATCAATAGCGTCGACCGATGACCACAGATTATGTAACTTGTCGATGACAAATGACGTTCCGTTGTTCGTAATTGAACAAAACGCTTAGCTTAATTAAGCTAATTATTTTTATGACATGAATCCAGTACATAATAAATCAGTATAGTAGTTGATTTGATGCCTACGTACTAATTGAATTGAATTACAATTAATAAATATTCAGAAAAACGTAAATAATTATAGTGTTTGAATACAAAGTCCTTTCGTACGCGAAATGAATCGTCATTACGTGCATTCAAGTGCGTTCTGAAACCATTATTTTAAATTATTTCGGAACAGTTACAAAAACAAAAATAAATGGATAAATTTTTTTGTGGCTACTTAGAGAGGTATTTTTGTGTTTTTAAGACCTTAAAAAAATAAGGGTATTTTTCATAAATATGGCATATAGTGACGCCATAGTTTCGTCGTCTGGTACGATTTGACCAACCTTCTTTGAAGCTTCTACGTCTGCTAGAAGTGCCTTAGAGTTTTGATGATCCGTCAGTCAGTGAGTGACAAAATTAAGAAACTTTGACAATTCTTAAACTACTGGTTCAAATTTAATGAAATTTGAAATATACTGAGCTTATACAATTCCTAATTGGTTACTTAAAATTCAGGCTTCTAGATATATTTACAACGAAGTTATAGGGTTCCGAAAATGGCCTGAACTGCTTCGGGGAAAGAATGGTACGGCTTTTTTGCTCGACTTGGCGGGGGCACTACCGTGCCCCCAGATTACTACTATAACTGTATTATACATTTATTGATCTTTTTATTGTAAATATTATATTTTTATTTACATAATTTAATAAAATTTCTTATTAATATAAACAATAAAATGCAATATTTAATAGAAGTAATAGGGTTTTATGAAGTAACCAACATAAATATATATTAACTTTTTTATAAAAACAAGACCAATTTATTTTATTATTATATAAACATTCTAAATAGATTTAGAAAAGTCATTATCATACTCATGTTTATTAAATCTAAGTGGTAGGACTTCCTTTGCTGTCTAAGACTGCTCTAACCTATTTCTGCTGCCAAATAGCAATGCATGCTGTATTGAAGGGCCATTTCATCTTAGTCCCCAGTGATCAATGCAACACATCTGTAGCCTACTTTATTTGATGGTAAATGCAATAGATCATAAATTGCATTAGCCACTTACCACCATGTGAACTGTAAGTTCATTGATTACTTTAATTTTATAAAAAATATGTTGATTTGAAATAAGTCACTATGAACCGATGTATATGACATCCTACCTACTTGATATTAATTATAATAAATTTGCTAAAGCCACCAAATAAGATAAAAGTAGTGAAAATTTAATACTATAAGTTTAAAATAGTGTACAACTGCCACCTAGTGCACTATGGGTACACCCACTGATGACTTTTCACTTAACGTGTCAATATTACATAAATCAAATACCTACCTACCTTTTTAAAAATAATTAATTATTATTATTATTAAAAAGGTAGGTAATTTTAATTTTAACAATAATTGCTAATCTTTTTCTTGGAAACTTCCTTCAGCTTCCTTGGGGATTGTGAAGTCCATAATCCTTGCTTTGGATGTAAACGGCTGCATTTCTGCAAAAACAATTTGACATACATTTGTAGATCATAGAATTAAGTATAGACGAGAATATATTATGTTCATTATATCCGTCATTTATAGAAAATAAAAATACTTTCTAATAGTTATTGGTTGCAAAGTAACAACTAAAAAAATTAATGGTTTTTTTAAGCAAATTACCTGTGTTTATTGGCATCATGTGTGGGTATGATTCTAACACTTCTGTTTTAAAATAGGTGTGGTCATAATGCCTTCATCGCATGCTGATGATCATCAAGAGCATTCACATTTTCTAGTAAAAAAAGAACACATTTTGTTAAATTTCAAAACAAAACTGAAGTTCATAGTACATACATAGCATAGTTTTGTTTTGTATAGAAAAGCTAGTAATTAAAATAATATCAACTTACGAATGCCCTCCGAACGGTTTAGTAGAATGCCAGTGCTAATCTCAGATTCCAGGAACAGCGTTGTATAACCTATCTTTAAAGTATGTGATTTTTCCAGTAACAAAACGAGATTCAAAATGTATGTGACAGACTTGCAGGTGGGCAAGATCACTAACACTTTTCTTCTGTAACAAATCACAAGGAATCAATTCAACCCACTTCTTGAGCATTTTCTCATTGGGGGGAAATTTGTGTAAAATAGCGTCCTGTCGCGAACTTGTACAACCTGGTACATAACACTTATAATACAAATCGAGAGATATAAAATACAAGTAAATGCAAAGAAAAATGCAAACTAAGGGCGGAAATAAATTAACGCAAACAAACGGAATTTTTTTATAAGTAAATCATAATGTCACACAGTGACACTATGATTACGGACAAAAAAGAAATATGGCTGCCGAATGAAATATGTAGAGACTAATTAGTAGATTCTACCCGAAATGGCTGCGAGCTGCGACCGATCTCCTAGATAGTCTGTACTTAGAAGATTCGTATAGAATCTACTAGTAAATCTGTGCTTAGATGGGATGACGAGGGGCGAGGGGGGGGGGGTGTTAACTGTCATATATCATTTTGCTATGACATTTCCTATGTCCAATACTTTCTCTATGAAGATTACTGCCCGTGGTATTAACATGTAACCCGATGTCACTATTGTATACATACATTTCAACGTCAACGTCAACGTCAACGTCACACGGTTTTGTTAATTTTTTTCCGATTTTTTTTAATTATTTGTGTTATTTTCGTTTATATCAATATTTTATTTCTTCATCATTCATCATCATTACAGCCCTTCACAAGTCCACTGCTGAACATAGGCCTCCCCCAAAGAATGCCACAAAGCACGGTCCTGAGCCACCTGCATCCATCGACTTCCTGCATGTCTTACCAGGTCGTCACTCCATCTCGTGGGGGGACGACACTTCGCCTACCGGTACGAGGCTGCCACTCGAGAACCTTTCTTCCCCGTCGGTTGTCGGTTCTTCGAGCTATATGGCCGGCCCACTGCCACTTCAGCTTACTAATCCGTTGGGCTATGTCGGTTACTCTGGTTCTACTGCGGATATCCTCATTCCTAAGTTTATCACGCAGAGAAACTCCGAGCATAGCCCTCTCCATAGCTCGCTGAGCGACCTTGAGCTTCCTCATACGGCCAGCAGTGAAGGACCACGTCTCAGTTCCATAAGTCATTACTGGCAACACGCACTGGTTGTACAATTTTGTTTTCAGGTTTTGAGGTATGTCTGACGAGAAGATGTGTCGTAGCTTCCCGAACGCTGCCCAGCCGAGTTGAATCCGTCGATTGACCTCTCGGTCGAAGTTGGACTTACCTAGTCGGACTATTTGTCCCAGGTAAACATACTCGTCAACAACTTCGAGCTTAGTGTTCCCAACAACTACCGGCATAGGTGTGACATGGACGTTAAACATGATCTTTGTTTTGTCCATGTTCATCTTAAGACCTATCCGTTGGGAAACACTATCGAGGTCATTGAGCATAGTGCTTAGGTCCTCCAGCGATTCTGCCATAAGGACTATATCGTCGGCAAATCGAAGGTGAGTGATGTACTCGCCATTGATGTTGATACCGTATCCTTTCCAGTCCAGAAGCTTGAAAACGTCTTCCAATGCAGCGGTGAAGAGTTTCGGGGATATGACGTCACCCTGTCTTACACCTCTCTGCAATTGGATAGGTTTCGTACTCTGGTTCTGTACTCGGATAGCCATCGTAGCCCTACTGTACAAGCACTTCAACACTTCGATATACCGACAGTCAGTCAGTCAGTCATTTTATTTCTTATTTTAAACCAATTAATAGTGCATATGTAAGAAGGAGCATATTCACGATGTAGATTAAATTCACCATTGGTGAGAGGATGAACAAAATTTTATATGAAATCATTGATTGCTACCAATTTTAACAAGACCCCTCGCTACTGGCACGGCGGTAACACTCTCTGTACGTGAGAGTTGAAGCGCCGGTGACATTAGACACTGGACACTGGACTAGACAGGGTAACTGACTTCGGTTCGATTAAGTTTGCATTTTGGCTCAAGTCTTATTTACTCACTTTACACGCTCAAAAAATAGATTATATTTGCTTCGCATTAACTAACAAAACTCAACCAGATACTAATTTTGCTATAAAAATTCATACATGTGATACTAATGATGCTAATTTTCTATGCCCATCTATCAATAAAGTAAATAAAACAAAATATTTAGGTATCTTGTTTTGATCAGATTGAACTTGTAAATGCGCGAATTAGAAAATTAAGTTGGCCTTTTAAACAGTTGAGATATGTAGCTTCTACAACTAATTAAACAGATTTATATTTCCCAGATCCAGTCTATTATCACTCATTGCATTCCTATCTGGGGTGGAGCAACGAAAACTAAATTTCTAGAAGTGGAACGGTCACAGAGATTACATTTAAAAGTCATCCATTTTAAACCTTTTCTTTTTTCAACCACCAACTTGTATCAAATGTGTGACTTGCTAACAGTAAGAAAATTATATGTTCTAGATTCTATTCTAAAATTTCATAAATCCTTGGTATATGATTATAACACTCAAAATAAATGAAGAAATGATATAGTTGTAATTACTAAAAAGTAAATTCTGCTTTTGCAAGGCGTCAATATGCAGCTCAAGTTAAAATCTTCTATAATAGAATAAACAAAATAATAGATATCTTAGTTATGAAGATATTGAGGATATACTATATTAAATTATTTCATAAAGAGTACACATACACACACAAACACACACAAACACACACAAACACACACACACACACATACACACACACACACACACACACACACACACACACACACACACACACACACACACACACACACACACACATACACACACATACACACACACACACGCGCGCGCTCGCGCGCGCGTGTGTGTGTGTGTGTTATAATCGTGAACCATAATGTAATATCGCTTAAATACCAGCGTGTTATAATCGTAAACCATAATGTAATATCGCTTAAATACCAGCGATATTACATTATGTGAACTGTTAAGTTGTATTATTTGATCAAGTTAGACAAACAAATAGTCATCTTAATATTAAAATGTAAAACGCTGTCTTCATGGTCAATGAAGAATCAAGATTATTAGTGGATTCCATAAAAAACGAAACGGCGAAGAACATGGAATGTCTTGTAATCATTGATTTGTTCTCAGTGCAGCAGTATGCTAGAAAGAACTACGCCCAACTTTTTTGTACGTGGTAGAGCCATGCTGCAGCTATATTAATAGTATAGTTGAAGCATGAATGGGTCGGCTCAACCGGGGAAGGACCACGCTCTCACAGAATACCAGCGTCAAATAGTAGCTTAACACTCCTGTGTTTCGTATGGTGAGTGTAGAGAACCAGAGACCCTTTTTACTGGAAACGAGACATTCCATCTTAGTCCTCACGGGTGGCAATGATTCGCAAACGAGGATAAATGTAGATGTTTATGGGCCACAGCAGCCACTTACCATCAGGTGGACTGTGTGCTCGTTTGTCACCCTATACTATATAAAAAAAAACTACGAACTTAAAAAACTAGTCCTGTTATATCTACTATATTATTAGAGCGTGATAAAATGACATATGTTTGGCCACGCATTTCACAAAAGGATTTAGTAAATCAAAATTTCAACTGTGAAATGCTGTCAAACGTCATTTTTTAAAGCTGCTATCTGTTTAAATTCTGGTTCTTGGTGAAAGTTCTGGAAAATGGTGCCAATGTTATACAGAGAAAAGAAATAAAATTTAAACCTAAAATGACGCTTTGACAGGATAACTTACACCATAGACAACATTTTCACGTTGCGGTGATTTGGTCTTCTGTAATTTACATTCTCAAAATTAAACGCATGCGTTTCGTAATTTCAAGATGTTTTTAGTACTACTAACTCAAGGTGTTACATAAAATATGAAGTCCAAATATTACAAGTTAGTCTCAGCTCATGTTATTTACGAGTATAGCTGGCAGTTTGTCCGGTAATAAATTGTTAATATCCTAAAATAATGACTAAGTACAAGAGGTACTTGTAAGATGCTACTTGCGGTCTCCAAGAGCTTGTGCCATACAGTTCATAATTTGTGTGTATTTATTTTATTATTTTGTATATATAAATGATACTGAATGATTATGTTGCCTCTAAGTCCATGTCTATTTGTTGTTGAATGATAATTTTCTTGTGTTGACCCTTCGAAATTAAAATTTATATTTTTTGGCGCTATACCAAAAAATTTATAATAATTTGTCTATTTCACCTATCGGATCCTAGCAAAGATATGAACTATTGTTGTGTATGTAACCTCAATCAATCAAGTCGTTCCAAAATTACGCGATCACTTAAATATTATATTTTCAAAATATCTACCAAATTTCTTCTCTGTTTAGTGCAGTCTAATTTTGAAACAGTCGTCAAAAAAAGCAAAGCATGTTTTGCTCATAGTTAGCTCAAAGTTAAAGGTTTTGCTCAGTTAGTTTGCTCATAAAATTATTTTAATTGAAATTCATTACCATTTCAATTTATTCCACATTTTAGTATCATTAATGACTAATACACCGATGAAGTATAAAAAGATAATTGCATCTGTGGCTTACATGATAGGGCAATGTAATAAAGTATATTGCATCACAGCTTAAAGCTGGAATACAATCTTTTAATTGAGATCCAAAATTAAAGAACATAGTTATTTTTTATTTGCATATTATTTAAAAAAAACTTGATGTGATACATATAAAGACAAACAAACACAACGACAATTTAAAATGGAATTGGAACGACAGCGGACTCTTAAAATGACATTATATGATTTAAACTTTAGATGTAAAACCAATAAAGGGATATCATTTTATCTCATTTGTCAGACTATATAGTGGTATCTCTTCAATAAAGGGATATCATTTTATATCAGTTGTCAAACTATCACTTTACTCCAGGCGTACTATATACAGACCGACAAAGACGTCCAAGATATAATAAAGTGTCTGATACTGCACTCGTACATCTGCAGGCCAGATGTGACGAATAAAACAAATCTTTCTTACAAATACAAAGGTGAGGACATTGGTTCCAGCAGTAGACATTAACAGGCTATGAAGAAGAAGAAGAAGAAAAAAAGGCTTAATACGTCTTATACTTCATTGAAAACACAAAATAATATTAGTACAAGATAAAACAGGAAACATTTACTTAAATATTTTATTAAGGTAATGCTGTAACAGCTCAGGGAATTAGCGCGCGCCTTAATATTTCATAGTACGCGAGCATCCCGTTTTCAATTCCCGCAGACACCACTGAATTTGTATCTGACATGGATATTATTTATTTGTATGTATGACTATCTCGTTTGTTTGATGGTCTTTAAAGCAACTACTGATCATGGGGTCCAAAGTTTGCATCCCGTGAGATCGGACTAAAATCAGTTATTGGATTTTTTCTGTCAAGAAATTTTGGTAGCAGTCTGAAGTCAGAGAGTTGGCGGTTTTATAGCCACGTGCCACGGGAACACATAAAGCCGATCGCCCTGCGCCTAATCTGTTTCTGGTTGTGTCAGATTACCATCAAATCGGACTATGAACGCCCACCATGACCAAAATTATTTTTGAAGGACATTAATTAATTCATTTGTATTTAAATAGATATAGTGTATGTTATATTGACATAATTATGTGTAAATATAAAAATCTAAATTTACAGAATATACACGTCCCACTCTAGGGCATTGGTCTCCTCCTATACCTAAGAGGCAGGGAGGCGTCCACCTCTCTGCTACGTACAACGCATGTTGGCGGACTTCACATGCCTTGAAATATTTTTTTTATTTCTCAGACTTACAGGTTTCCTTGAGATGTTTTTTACAAGCGCCGAAGACGTCGTAAATCAGCACATACAATCGTAATCGCCCCGTAAGTAACCGTAAGCCCCGAACATGGAATCCGAGTTTCTCGTATTCTGTGAAATTTACAGCATACGCTTAACCCCTGTTACCATGACTACAATTAATAATATATTCTTAGATATAATATTATACATTATTATAATTATTAGTTAACATAAACTGCATATCATTATATATTTCTAATTTTATTATACTTTTCTTTTCGGTTTTTTACCGTGCCTCCTATTATATGACTATATCTGCTTAGTCTTGCTGGTATTGGATATGGTTTCTTAGATGCTTTCAGATCTTTGCAGATCCTCGTTTGTAATTCTGACTGGTCTGGGTGCTTTATTTAGTTTTTGTGAGCTTAATGCTTTTTTTATATGTTTCTCCGGATGGCCAATTCTCAGGTTTTAATTAGGAATCTGACTCCCCTTTGTCCGGGAATTACACCTTTGTAGTCAAGTATATATTGATTACGCTCTTCGATTGACTCTCCAAGTCTGCTTATTTCGCTGATCCCCAATATGTCCCAACGTAGTTCCGATAGAGCAATTTCAAGCTTCTGCAGGTTTTAATAAACAGAATCAGACGTTACTTTGCGGAAATCCATCATTATATTGAAGTTGGAAAAATTTACTTTGCCAATATCTGCTCAATAAAATAAAATAAAATAATGTGTCTTACCTAGTTTGAAGAGCACTTCCCGCCCTCCCTCAGTTGCGTGCATTATCCCCATCACCACTAATACTAGTACCACCACTCCCATCATCACTACATTAAGAAAGACACACCACCGACCATAATACGACACATGTTTCGCCTAGCCTATACACGAGGCATCTTCAGGTGTAGTAGATTCTGCGGTAGCTGACCGCTAAGTGAGCGGTGAGCCAAAAAAGGCTGCTATCTATATAACTCACCGATGCAACCATAATAACAACTGTTGTAGTGCATGCAATTGAGGGAGAGCGGGAGGTGCTCTTCAAACTAGGTAAAACACATCATATTGTGGCTATAAAATATTATTTCAGATCCGAATCAGCAAAGGAACTCTATGTTTGTCACTTGCGTAGGATTTAATGTATCACAGTGTACATAAACACACACACACAAACACACACACATATATATATATATATATATACATTTCCAGACACTGATTAGGTATTGTTTCACTACGAACGCATTAAATATTTATATTGAACTGTAAAGTGCTTTCCTGTTACGTTTGGTTTAAATTTAGTTTTGTTTTATACGTCGTAGAACCACGCTGTAGCTATATTAGTTTCAGCACGAATGGGTCGACTCGACCGGGATAGAACCACGCTGTCACAGAAAACCAGCGTAAAATAGCAGTTTAACGCTGCTGTGTTTCGTATGGTGAGTGTAGAGAACCGGAGACAATTTTTACTGGCAAAGAGGCATTCCGTCTTAGTCCTCACGGGTGACAACGCAACTGCATCTTGAGTCTTTATTGAGGATAGATGTAGATATCTATGGGTCACAAAAACCACTTACCATCAGGTGGACTGTGTGCTCGTTTGTCACCCTATCGTATAAAAAAACGAAGCAATCCATCTTAGTCCTCAGAGGTGCATTTTGATTCTTAATCTATACTTCTATACATACTACATACAAATAAATAAAATTGAAGTGTCTGTTTGTAATGTTAAAATAACAGCTTTTACTAAATGCATATAAAAGTATATTATACGGTACTAATAATACAAAACCAATTTTTAAAAATCTGTTTGTTCCGGCTAATTTCCGAAATGGCTAGACTGATTTTGACGAGACTTTCACTGGAAGATAGCTGATGTTATAAGGAGTAACTTAACATACTTTAATTTTAGAAAAAGAATCAGGGTTCTGCGAAAAAAAAACCCATGAAATCGTAGTAAATTCCACGCGGGCGAAGTCGTGTAGTCGCGAATAAATATAGATATCTATGAGCCACAGCATCCACTTACCATCAGGTGGACTGTGTGCTCGTTCGACACCCTTATTCTATGTAAAATGTAAACTATTAAAAATAAAAATTCTCAAAGTTAAACCGGCTCGAAAACATTAATATAATTTCCACATAATGTCTTTTAATGTAGGTGTTAAGATTATAGTATATCGAAGAATTGAAGCCTCGGTTAATAGTTTATTTTTTAACTCTTTTGAGTCATCTTAGGAATACCACAAGTTTATTGGAATACTGTCTACATAGTTAAAATATATTTCATAGATTTTTCACAAAGAAACTGACAAATAATAAAAACAAAACGTTACCCTCCTTATCGGGAGGTCAATTTTAAAATGTGTGGCTACATCTATGTTAGTATAAAAGAAGCTCGAGAATAACAAATTTGTAGACTTCAGTCCAATAATATAAAAGTCTTTATATATAAAAATTACGTGTCACGTTGTTTGTCCGCGATGAACTCCTAAACTACTGAACTGATTTCAATGAAATTTTACACATTGTGTGCAGTTTGGTCCAACTTGAGAGATAGAATAGTTTTTATCCCGTTAAGTGACCCTCAAAATTTTTATTGCTATTTTGAGGATTTTTATAGGAAGAGTCGTTGGAAAGGGCAGAACAACGTCTGCCTGGCGAGCTAGTAATAAACTAAATCAAATCGCAGTACTATCTACACAAACGTTACGTATACACGTAACACATACGTCTATCATCGAGCTATAATAAGGTTTTCATAGATTAGAGCAAGTATATATATATATATATATATATATATATATATATATATATATATATATATATCAAAGTACAATGGTAGAAGGTAACATCCTTTCCAGAACAATACACACGATCTAACGGGATGTTTACCTTATCTCGTATTTGAGTAGATATTATACTCGTAATATGATTTGAACTAATATAATGTGTTTATTAATATGTTTCAGTTTAATCATTATATAATGCGAAATATCAATTTTTAATAATGGCGTTAGTATCATCATAATCATAATTGTCATCATAACGGTCCCTTCGCAAGTCTACTGTTGAACATAGACCCCCAAGAAATTCCAAAAACCATGGTCTCGAGCCATCTGCATTTACCGATTTCTTGTATGACTTACCAGGCTGTTTCTACATCTACTGGGGTATATCTATCCCACATTCCGCTTAGCGGTCCAACGATACTAATATAGAGTTTTTTTCAAGCTATATGGCTGACCTATTACCACTTCAGCTTACTGATTCTATTACTAACGAAACTCTGAACATAGTCCACCTCATAGCTGTCTCGCGATTTCAAGCAACCTTATACGGCCAGCAATTAAGGACTACATCTTAGTTCCATATGTCATTACTGAAAACACACGCTGGTTATACACTAGAATACTTGCTTGCTGAATGCTCAGAAAAAACACCTCTGTCCTAGGACAAACTAGCATAGATATATTATACGTAGATTTCACCAGCTTTGAGCTAAGGCCTAGATCACGGAAAAATAAATTTATCAAAGAATATTAGAGAAAAGTAACTAACATCTGCTAAACTAAACTGGAAAACACCTAATAAAAGCTATGAATACTTACGCCATACCAGCCGACTCATTCGGTATAGTAAAATGGAGCAAAACTAATATTGATTCTATAGAGATAGCCACACGATTAATATTAACAAAATACAATTACCACCACCAGAAATCGTCTATAAAAATATTAACTATAAAGAGACACAATGGAGGCAGAGGACTCATAAATATACAAAACCTAGATGGCAAAAAGATGTACACAGATTGCAAAATTGACATACACAAAGCAATAAAATGTAATGAAGTTAATTATACACCACTAAGCTTACATCAAACACCCCATTACAGACCCAGAGCAAAATTTAAAGCATATAAGAAAAATAAGAAGCATGGAAACAAAAATTGCTGCACGGTCGACACTGTCATGACCTGGAACAACCATTGATTGATAAAGCTGCGTCAAATCAATGGTTTAAAATAAGTTCTTTAATCCCTGAAACCGAAAGTTTTGTTATCGAAATCCAAGACTAAGTGATAAATACTCGCAACTACAGAAAATATATCAAGCTTAAGATTAATCCTTTCTAAAAGGCCGGCAACGCACCTGTAATTCCCCAGGTGGTGCGGTTGTTCATGGGTGGTGATAGTCACTTACCATCAGGGGAGCCGCATACTCGTTTGCCGCCTCTTCTATAAAAAAATATAATTAAAGATCCGACCGTAATAGATGATAAGTGTCGAAAGTGCCGCATACTTTCTGAAACCATTCAGCATATAACTAGAGCATGCCCATATCTCTCCTAAACCGATTGCACTCATAGACATAACTAGGTAGCTATTATTATACGTCAAACTCTTGCTATTCAACATAAACTCATACATGACACTATTAGTGGATAGCGTTGTGGGCTACATTATTGTGAATACATCATGTTATTTTATTTTAGATATTACTGTATTTTGTAGCTGTTATAAAAATAAAATTACACCTTATTATAAATACACTCCAAAAACATTACTAAACCGCGCCATTCTAACTTACAAAACAATACATTAAAATAGAACAGACATAACACTCCCAGATAAACTTAATAAAATCACCCACCTTATTGATATATAGTTATACCTAATACACATAATATTACAAAGACAATAACAGAAAAATCCATAAATATGTAGATCTTCCAAGACGAAGTTAGTAGAATTTGGAGGTAAGAAAAACTATACATAGTACCGAGTGTGCTATCAACTACAGGAGTAATCCCAAAACATCACCATAGCCTGAAACTATTAAATATAAAAAAACCGGCAAAGTGCGAGTAGGACTCGCGCTCCGAGTGTTCCGAACAAATCTGTAGATATATAAGTTTAAAATTATTAAAAATATTTTTATTATATGATGTAACTAAAATTTTATGCTTTTCGCAATTTTTCCTTTATCTGTGCTATAAAACGTTGCTTCGTACCAAATTTCAAGATTCTGAGTTCACGGGAAGTACCCTGTAGGTTTTGATTCCCTTGCGAATGTTGAAAATTTACGGCACAAACGGGTGTATCTTTTGATTGCGTTGACCTAAAAATTTGCATTTTCCACAGCTCTAAGGGACAGTGGACTTGAGTATTTGATATGAAGTTCAGCTTGATACCTCCACGCATTCCTGAGAAAAAGACAGACAGACAGACAGACGGACGGACAACAAAGTGATCCTATAAGCGTTCTGTTTTTTCCTTTTGAGGTACGGAACCCTAAAAAGAATAAATACACAATTACAGAGAGCCGCTATACTAAATACGTGCTATATCTTGAGATTTTTTCACAAATAGATGAAAACGATGTTATATAATATATAGTCCAGATTACACTATTCCAAAACACACTACTTAATAAAAATTTCATATACTTTTTACTTTGTGAACACCCGTAATTAGCATTACAACCGCAACTCTTGAAAAAATAAAGAAGTACAAAATAATAATAATAATAAAAATAACAGTCGACTTGAAAACCTCCTGCTTTTATGATGTTAGCCGAAAATAAATTAATTTCACAGCGCTTTGCCAACTCACAGTAAATAATATCAAAAATAATAACAAAAAATATTCCAATCGTGAAACAAAATAATTAACTTACGATTTCTACTTCCGTTTTGTCAAAAGTCAAAGCTATTTATTTCTCATTATCACATTATTACTCTTTGTATACTTACTTTGGTACGCTGTTATTTCATAAAGAAATAAAAATAAAATTAATAAAGATTTGTTTAGGCTATATATGTACGTTAAGAAAGAATATTATAAAATAAAATTGACAATCTCGTGGCCCTGCCGGACTACTCATGAAATAATTTTTTTCGACTCAACGTAGTTTTGTACTCCTGAAACCATACGATCAAATATCCAATTATAATTATCAGAACGGATGTCTTGAGCTGTCCGGCATAAGATAGGGCTCTTAATAGAAAATATTTAATAAGTGAATTTTTAATGAATTAAAAATGATTCTCAGTACAAAAAACGACTGGCACTAATAACATTTGATCGTAACTCGATGATGTTTCTCAATTCTGGGAATAAATTTTTAAAATTACGTTCCCAATACGACACTTCAAATCGAAAACCGTATCAAATTCTAGATCAATTTCCGGAGTAAGCCTCCTAGTCAGAGCAGTTGTCTGCTACGTCATGCATCCTAGGCTCGAATAGAAGCCAACATTTATACAAAAAACAGCTTTCTGACTATCTCCATGTATCTCATAATTCAAGCTATGTCACTGTGCGCATAGGTCGACTCAATCGGTGTAGAACCAGGATTTCTCAGAATATCAGTGAGAAATAGCACTAAAATGTTCAGGATTTTTGTGTGGCGATCGTCGAGAACCGGACATCCTTTTTATTGGTTACAAAGCAATATACCTAAGTAATCTGAATTTTAAGTCTTAACAGTGGCTACATCTAGGTTTCTGTATACCTCCTCCTAATATTCGGAGTATTGTGGGTTCGCTAACTAACTTAAAAAATATGTAAGTGAGTACAAACCGGAAACATGCGCTTGTAATAGAACACCTCGAAGTTGACCACCAGTAAATACGCTAACGCTTCTCGTCAGTACTGTCATTGTACCGTAATTAATTTTTTGCCTTGCCATTGCCGTGTAGTGGCGGTCAAGAATATCCACTACCCCATATCTTCCCGTGGGTGTCGTAAAAGGCGACAAAGGGAAACAGCCAGGAGATGGGCAGCAGCATCTTCCTGATAATAGCCAAATGACAATAAAAAAACTGCGGTTGCCAACCCGCTCGCCAAGCGTGGCAACTATGGCAAATACCCCCCAATGATGAGAGCAACAAAAAAACGGCCCCCAGTCCCCGGCGGCCCCGCTATTCCTGGCTACGGTGGCGACCATGGTAACGGCGGGGCAGGGGGTGCTAAGAATCTCCGGTGGAGGTTCGGTTGCCACCTTAGACGACTCGACCTGGCAACGTACAACGCACGCACCCTGAGGACTGACGAGAAGATCGTGGAGCTGGAAGAAGAGATAGACAAGTTGCGCTGGCATATTAAAGGATTATCTGAAGTCCGAAGAGAGGGGGAGGACACGGTAATCCTCGAATCCGGCAACTTGCTCTATCACCGGGAGGGCGACCATCTGTCCCAAGGAGGTGTCGGATTTATCGTCCACAAGTCTCTCGTTAACAACGTTGTAAAAATCGGGAGTGTGTCGACGAGGGTTGCGTACCTTATACTCAGAATCACCAAACGGTATTCGCTGAAGGTCATACAGGTTTACGCACCAACCTCGGCACACCCCGATGAGGAGGTGGAGGAAATGTATGAGGATATCTCTAGAGCCATGCATTCCTCCAAAACCCAATATACGGTGTTAATGGGAGACTTCAATGCAAAACTAGGCACAAGAGAGAACGGTGAGCTGAAAGTAGGGAAATTTGGAATAGGGCAACGTAACCCAAGGGGCCAGCAGCTGGCCGACTTCATGGAGAAAGAGGGACTCTTTATGATGAACTCTTTCTTCCAGAAGCGGCCCCACAGGAAGTGGACCTGGTCGAGCCCCGACGGTTCCACAAAAAATGAGATTGACTTCATTATGACGACCAGACGACAACTGTTCAGTGATGTCTCCGTGATCGCGAAGGTGAAAACTGGTAGCGATCACCGAATGGTTAGAGGCACACTGAACCTAAACGTTAAGTTGGAGAGGTCTCGTCTAATGAAGTCAACGCTCCGTCCCCCTCGTGCTCTGTTTCAAAGTCCCGAAACCTTTCAGCTCGAGTTACAAAACCGTTTTCAGTGCCTAGAAGACTGCAATGAAGTGGACGATATGAATGACAAGCTCGTGGAAACTGTCCATGCGGTTGGAGCTAAGTTCTGCAAGACCCGCCGCAGAAGAACACAAAAACTCTCCGATCACACTCTTAATCTCATGGCTGTTAGACGGGAGATGAAGCTACATTCTTCAACAGACTTGACAGCATACAGGCATCTGAACAGACAGATCTCCAAATGCATGCGGCGGGACTTACGCAACTTCAATACAGCTCGTATTGAAGAAGCGATCGAGCGGAACCAAGGCTCCAAAGTCTTTGCCAGAGATCTGTCTGCCAGAAAGAGCCAACTGTCAAAGCTGAAGACAGAATGTGGCAGCATCGTTTCCGGGACACCTGAGATTTTGAGTGAGATTGAGAGGTTCTATGGGCAGCTGTACACATCATCGTTGGAGCCACACGCAAGTGTGAGTAACGATCCAAGAGCGAGTCTCATCCGACACTATTCCGAAGATATCCCGGATGTCAGTCTGAGCGAGATTAGGATGGCTCTCCAGCACCTTAAAAACGGTAAGGCCCCAGGCGAGGATGGAATTACAGCGGAGCTTCTGAAAGCGGGTGGAAGACCGGTACTTGAAGTCCTTCAGAAGCTCTTTAATTCCGTCCTCCATGGTGGCATTACACCGGAGGCGTGGAGCAGAAGTGCGGTGGTCTTGTTCTTCAAGAAAGGTGACAACGCTCTCTTGAAGAACTACAGACCGATTTCCCTTCTGAGCCGCGTCTACGTGCTGTTTTCGAGAGTCATTACGAATCGTCTCGCGCGCAGACTTGACGACTTCCAGCCTCCCGAACAAGCCGGTTTCCGAAAGGGCTTTAGCACCATAGACCACATACATACCCTTCGGCAAGTTGTACAGAAGTCCGAAGAGTACAATTTGCCACTATGTCTGGCGTATGTGGACTATGAGAAAGCCTTTGATTCCGTCGAAATTTGGGCGGTGCTGCAGTCCCTTCAGCGGTGCCAAGTTGACTGTCGGTATATCGAAGTGTTGAAGTGCTTGTATAGTAGGGCTACGATGGCTATCCGAGTACAGAACCAGAGTACGAAA
This sequence comes from Parnassius mnemosyne, assembly GCA_963668995.1. Classification (NCBI taxonomy): domain Eukaryota; kingdom Metazoa; phylum Arthropoda; class Insecta; order Lepidoptera; family Papilionidae; genus Parnassius; species Parnassius mnemosyne. The sequence goes on along the minus strand of CAVLGL010000081.1, from coordinate 13,576,841 downwards.
CCTATCCAATTGCAGAGAGGTGTAAGACAGGGTGACGTCATATCCCCGAAACTCTTCACCGCTGCATTGGAAGACGTTTTCAAGCTTCTGGACTGGAAAGGATACGGTATCAACATCAATGGCGAGTACATCACTCACCTTCGATTTGCCGACGATATAGTCCTTATGGCAGAATCGCTGGAGGACCTAAGCACTATGCTCAATGACCTCAATAGTGTTTCCCAACGGATAGGTCTTAAGATGAACATGGACAAAACTAAGATCATGTTTAATGTCCATGTCACACCTATGCCGATAGTTGTTGGGAACACTAAGCTCGAAGTTGTTGACGAGTATGTTTACCTGGGACAAATAGTCCGACTGGGTAAGTCCAACTTCGACCGAGAGGTCAATCGACGGATTCAACTCGGCTGGGCAGCGTTCGGGAAGCTACGACACATCTTCTCGTCAGACATACCTCAAAACCTTAAAACGAAATTGTACAACCAGTGCGTGTTGCCAGTGATGACTTACGGAACTGAGACGTGGTCCTTCACTGCTGGCCGTATGAGGAAGCTCAAGGTCGCTCAGCGAGCTATGGAGAGGGCTATGCTCGGAGTTTCTCTGCGTGATAAACTTAGGAATGAGGATATCCGCAGTAGAACCAGAGTGACCGACATAGCCCAACGGATTAGTAAGCTGAAGTGGCAGTGGGCCGGCCATATAGCTCGAAGAACCGACAACCGATGGGGAAGAAAGGTTCTCGAGTGGCAGCCTCGTACCGGTAGGCGAAGTGTAGGGCGTCCCCCCACGAGATGGAGTGACGACCTGGTAAGACATGCAGGAAGTCGATGGATGCAGGTGGCTCAGGACCGTGTTTTGTGGCATTCTTTGGGGGAGGCCTATGTTCAGCAGTGGACTTGTGAAGGGCTGTAATGATGATGAAATACGCTAACGCTTCTCGTCAGTACTGTCATTGTACCGTAATTAAATTCTTAAATTTTGTAACGTAGTAATTAAAATCAAATTCTGAAATCAATAAAAATAATTATTTTTCGACGTAAGTAAAATTTTGTTTGTCAAACGTTTATTCGGTAGCGTAGTATCTTAGGAAGTGTCTACGGGATTTTATTTATTAAGTAAAGAAACAGAGGCAAAGCTTCATACAACCACGCTATGATAGTTATACTCATTGAGTTATATGTACTACGTACTAGAGAAGCCATTCCGAGCATCGACTATATTCAACTGAACTGTACTGCAATCCGTACAAACTAAATATTGCGTAAATTGAAGATTTGTAAATTCCATAAAATAATTATTATTACATTCTATTTAGAAATATGTTTGTTTAGATTAAATTAAGATATTTTACATTAACTTCTTATATTTATTTTATATTAATATCTTATTTTATATCAAATTAAAGTCTTCGCGCATGCGCGATACATAGAGTAGGACACCATTTTTGTTTGGAATGGCTTCTCTGGTACGTAGTACATATAACTCAATGCTTACACTACTACAAGTTTGAGGCGCGTGTTGCGTAAGCACTGGCAGCTCGTCATGTACAGGTAGAAACTGCTTTAAGCCAGTGCTCAAACACAGGCTGATGTAAACTATAATAAGCGTCAAATTTTGTTTTTTAAAGAAGGCTGATGAGAATCGTGACGAGGAAAGTTGATTTTTAAGTATGAACATAATTTTTTTATGAATACATTATAACACATTTAGGAATTCCTCTGCACGAGAAATTTTAAGTTTAGATCGTTCATGACGACAAATATTTTCTTTTCGTCAAATATACAAAAGCCTAAAAAACCTCGCTGAATAAGCAGGCGATATGAAATAAAAAATAAGAGTGAAATCGTCGAAGAAAATGAACGATCAATTAGATGAATGACGTCAGCGGTAATCAGAAGATGAAATTGATGTGCCGCTATGTCGAGTATTTTTATAGTTTCTATGGTCAATATAAGCATTGGTGAAGCTTTAGAGTATGCAATTATTTAAAAAATCGGTTTACTAAACTATCTTAACGATTACGTACCTGTGATTTCACATTTAATATTTTTTATTAACTTCCCATTCATAAATTATTGTTCAAACCTTTTTTATAGAATAATAGGTGACAAATGAACACACAGTGCACCTGATTGTAAGTGGATGTTGAGGCTCATAAACATCTACATTTATCCTCAATTGAGAATGAAAATGCAAATGCGTTGTTACCCCTGAGGACAAAGACGGGATGTTTTGTTTCCAGTAAAAAGGGTATCCAGTTCTCTACACTCACCAGACGGAACACAGCAGCATTAAGCAGCTATTTTACACTGGTATTCTTTGAGAGCGTAGTTCTACCACGGTTAAGCTGACTCATTCGTGCTACAACCATGACATAGCTGCAGCGTAGCTTTACCACGTGAAACCTAAATATAGTGAGCTATTCAGTCGGCCCTGATGAAAGAGAATGAACTTATACCGTATGACACTGATTATCAACTTCCCTTTTGGTTACTAACTTTATTTCGATTTTGTTGTTCAAAATTTACGAAATCGATTTTAATGAAAGCTTCATCGTCGATTATGTAATAAAGCATCGAATACAAATGGATTAGAGACGGTATTATTATTTTTTCACAAGATAATATGTTAGACAAAACTTATTACATGCGACCATACAAACGCACAAAACACATACAAATAATTATTGAAACCAAAAAATTAGGCTTTATAGACAGCGTAGAAGAAGAGATTGTTGAAGTTTGGACTTTCATGTATCGGACCCATTATATCAAATTTTAAATGGACTGCTATTTTGTTTAGAATTAGAGCCACGTTGGCATCAATAGAAAGAGAAACAAATCTATCAGATACAGCCACACGCTAAGGGGTGTATTCCCCTTTTTAATATAATATAGATAATAACTACCTGAGAACAAGGTAGTTGCACCAACGAGTTTTTAAAGTGATTTCTTTTTAAAAATTACCAGGCCGCGCTTGAGCTATATTATGTTTACACCACGAATACTTAGGAAGGACCACGGTCTTACCAAATACTAACGAAAAAAGCTTAATGTTGCCGTGTTTCATATGTTAGTGTGGAGAACCGGCGACCCTTTGTGCTGGTAACCAAGATGCACACAGTATTTACTTATCATCAGATTTTTTATAGAAGAGACAAACGAGCACACAGTCCATCTGATAGTAATTAGATGGATGTTTGTGATGATTTACTGATTGGTGGACTTTGAATAAGTCCATCTGCGCTTATGCACCAGGAGCATCTTCCTTCCACATCGGTTGTTGGTTCTTCTAACTAAATGGCCTGCCCATTGACACTTCATTTTATTGATCCGTTGGGCTATGTCAGTTACTCAGGTTATACTGAGGATATTCTCATTTCGAAGTCTATCATGCAGAGAATCTCTAAACATAGCCCTTTCCATAGCTTGCTTAGCAAAATTTAGCTTCCTTATACGCACACATCAGTGAAGGACAATGTCTCAGATCCATATCATTCCTGGCAACGCGCACTGGTTGTACACTATTGTTTTAAAGTTTTGGAGTACTCGTGACGAGAGGATATGTCATAATCGCCCGAACGCTTCTCAGCCGAGTTGGATCCGTTAATTGACCTCTCGATCGAAGTTGGTCTTACCTAGTTGGACAATTTGTCTACTACCTACTACTAAAACTAACTAGTCATCGACTAGGTAGTGCTCCGAACAACTAAATATGTGTGACATGGACGTTACTCATGACCTTTGTTTTATCTATGTTAAATTTAGGACCTGTTATTGTTATTACCTTAAAATAATCTACGTTAACTTAACATTATTTTCTTCGACTATATGTAAAGATACAATAATGTGTTGTTATATTTACTCTTTGACTTTTACTATTTAAATATTAAAAGTCTTTGCAACAGTACCCTGAATAATGTTATAATTTTCTTGACACACTGAGAATGTTTTCAAGCTCTTTAATTAAGGATTAAATGTTATATTTTAAGATTAAAATATATGAGAGTGGATTTTGTAAACATACTAAATAGACTGGTACTCTCCAGCTATATTATGGTTGCAGCGAACTACAGTTATGAAATTTTAATTTTAATTGGAGTAGTATTAATGATGTTTCTAAATTGAAGATCACGCAAGCGAAGCCGTGGATATATATATATATATATATATATATATATATATATATATATATATATATATATATATATATTTCAATTTCCTAATCGCCTTAAAAGGCTAACTATCTGAGAAAGGTGCACTTCCAGAATATTGTCTGTTCTCTACTCCATTTTAAGTGATTTGTACTCCACTTCCTCCAACCACGACAAGATACTTAAATCTTCAACGAATCTGAAGATTTCTGTTCCACTCCATTTTACTGGCTTTATCGGCAACTCTTTTACAGTTCAGGCTACACTACTCTGGAACTCCTTACCTGAGGACATTAGGAAAGAGCCAAATAAGATATCAGTAGATTGTTCCGGGAACATCTTTCAAAAACAATGTCCTTAGGATAATGTCATATAATATAATGCATATTAGTGTAATTTATAAGCCTTATTTTAATATGTGGTATATCTATATAAATTTAGTTATTTAAGTCACCTGCCACTAATTTTTCACCACGGCATGGGTTAACTGGCAGAGAATGCTAACTGGCATTAATTCCGCCCTTTGTAACCTTTAAGGTTAATAAAAAAAAGTATTTAAATAAATAAATAAATATTAGATACTCTTATGTACATACTTACAAAATCCTTTGAAGAGAAATTTGCTTACCTGGAAAAAAAAGATAATGATATTAGAGATACATTTTGCTGATGTCGAATAATAATGTCCTAAAGACTAAATTTCGGTCACTGCAGCCCATCTCCACGAAACTAGATATCTGCGCAAGATAGAACCAGAGTGCCTGCAAACACAGTTCCACTGTCTATTCCGTCACTGTCATAGTTCAGTTACAGCCGTTACAGTCTATTTAAGTCCACTGATGAGCATAGGCCTGCCCCTTAGATTTTCACATAGGGGGATATTTACCATAGATGCCACGCTTGGCAAGCGGGCTGCCAATTGCTGTTTTTTATTTTTAGTTGTTATTAGGAAAACCCCGCTGCCCATCTCCTGATTTGTTTTCCTCTGTCATCTCACGACAATCACCATTTGGCGTTTTGCTGAGATATATGATATGATGATCTTCGTAAATCATAAAGTAATTAAACTAAATCCAACTATCGATGTCCATAGCCATAATGTTCCAAGCTTTGCTTGTAGTATTGGCTTGGACGTCAACAATATCATCGCGGCTATGGGTGGCATAGCATTAGGGAGATAAAAATAAATTACAATTCAAGAAAGACAACGAAGACAAAAAAAAAGACATTTAGTCACTGGTATTATAAAAACGTGAATTAATAAGATTATTTCGAGGTGTGTGATCGAGCCAGTGAAAAGTGTATGACTCAGTGTAATGCTAATGCTGCAGAGTAACACAGAGCTAAAGTTTTGCCATAACCATATATGCGTGCCGATCCGCATATTTCAGGGCTTTAGTAATGCAACATAAATGTAGATAAATAACATTAAATACACAGCTACATATTAAAGGTGAACGTAAATGTAAATTGAAAGTTAAAATTAAAGTCCGTAAAATTTGTTTTATTCAATCATTTCCTTTATTATGTTAGCCGTATGAGTCTTTGAATTACTTATAATTAAGAAAACGTAATGTTGTTAAAGGAGTGAAATTCTTAAAATCCTTCTTCCTCAGTTAATTAACCCTTGTTTTATAAACTTCGTTACACACCAGTCCTGAGTTTCCAACATTGTATCTAATGGATATTGTCTCAATTATAATACTCGTACTTCTTAGAATGATGTTTTTCCTTTATTCCTTTGAATTGCTTTCTAATCGCAGAAATAAAGTGACGTGGAAATAATTATATATCTGTATTTAATTTTGCAATGGTATAATTTATATAACTGACTCGCTCGTCATATGTAAAAGCAGTGAAAATCTTGAAAAACTTCATTCTTAGTTAATTAATCCCTGTTCTACAAACTTCGTCGCCAGTCCTAACTTTCCAACATCGTATTTAATGGATATTGTCTTATTTATTTTACTTCTTGCAATAATGTTTTTGTTGTATTCCTTTGAATAGCTTTCAAATTGCAGAAATAAAGTGACGGAGAAGTAATTATATTTCATTATTTACGTTTGCATTATGTTCTAACTCGTCATTAGTAAATGCTAAATATGTAATAGTTCAGATAGCTTTCCAGGAACGACACGGCGCAACTTTTGGTGCTTTGTTGATTAGTTTTAATTTAAGAAGAGATTATATTAAAAGTGTTGATTGATAAGTATATCACAATGTGCAAGCTAAAAAAAGATTTGACAACAAGTTTCGATTCCAAAACCACCTTGTCGCTTGAGTGTGCTCGAGTGTATGACTGAGACAAAATATATTCAGATTAGGATTTCTAATCAGAGAAATTTCTGTGACTTACATTGATCAACAAGTATTTGGATTTTGATTTAAAATTACAGTATGAAAATAATATCAATATCTTTTAGCGCAACATGTAGAGGTAATACCTATATAATATTATAATAGCAATATGTTTTAGCATATTATGTAGAGATAGATTAAAATTTCTCAAAATTTACTGAAGTTTAAATAAATTGCAAAGGACCTTAGAATATTCAAATTAATTATATAATGTGACAGATTTCTGACATGAGGCTCTGAATTTTGTGTTTCTATTTCATATCAATGTGGGACATGCCAGAAAGACCTCATGATATAACAAAAATCTAGGACATAATATACCCAGACAGAGACAAGAAACACCATCAAAGGTGCGAAACATCTGTAATAAAATGAAATGAAATATGTAACTGGACTGTTAACTTTTATGCCTTACAAGCGTGACGATTTAGGAAATGCCTACGGTGGGTGAAACCCATTTTCATGGGTGAACTTTAACGAATTGATGATGATGAAGAAGAAGAATTTTATTATAGTTTACAATTTAATAGAATTACTAGTTTGAAATTCTGGCCCCAAAAATATACTTTTCTTTTTTCCTTTATTAATGCATAAAAAATATTAAAAACTATAATAAAAAAACTAAAACTAGTAACTTTATTATCATATAGTCCTACTTCCCGCGGTATTGTGCCAAGAACGCTGGTTGCGTTTCCCCGCTGAATGGCTATATTTAGCCTTTGAGCGAGAAAAGAAGCCCTCTTATCACCAACAGCAACGACCAGCTACGGATGGAGTTCCTTTAGGAACTTCATCGCTCGTGGACCCCACGGACCGATAGTCTCTACAGCAAATGGCACAAATATGTAGTCATCTCTCAGAGACTCATATTTCCGCCACTTAATCAGTTCAGCTGCCTCTGATGCCGCCCCGGCTTCTTAGTTAAACAACTTTCCTTTTAGTTTAACACAATTTTATTTTTTCTATACTAACTTTGATGACTTCCACTTAAATTTCTTATGTGATAATTTCCTACAAAAGGTTTAATTTTTTGCTCATTAATCTCATCAGCTTTGTAAAACAAAAAATAAGTTAAAGAAATACCTACGTGTATCCAATTGGCGTAAAAAGTCACTAATACTAATGTTAACATACACTAATGTCAATAAATTAAACGTAACGTAATATGTTCTCATTTCTGAGAGGGAATTTCAGCAGCTTCTACAGTCGCTATTCACCAGTTGCCTGCAAATATTTTCCGTCGACAAAAATCGCTGCGAGTTGCTCCGACGAAAATTGCGCGACGGTACGGCAAGCTACCTCTAGCAATATTAAAATTCAATTTTCATTACAAGTTAATTAAACATTTTATAGATTTTAAATGTGAATTTATATAAACTTATTGAAATTTATTTCATAATATAAGCTATAGCACTAACTGTCAAAGTTATGGAAAGATGAATTAATTACAAGAGCCATTATTGTAGCCACACTCTAATTAATCGATGCCGAGATACATAAAAACACAACACCAATATGCGTTGTTCATATTCTATAGAATGAACCTAAAACGCTTTAATGAATCCTAAAGGAATTAAAACAATCAGGCCAAAACCTCAAAATAAATTTTGCAGACCTATTAACACCTTATTACTTATATACAAGAACACACGCCCTTTATAGAAATTAATGCTTAAATTTGCAAAAAAAACTACCTATAATATAAACAATGTCTACGTTTAAAAGTAATAACGTAAACACATTTAATATAAATTAATCGCGTCACAAATATCTCTCTCGTCTTTTATTTTAATTAAAACACTGAGCGAGTTAAAAAAAAACACATAATTTAGGCTTTATAGCCAGTAATAAAAGAAATGCAATTGTAATACCTTGCCGTAGTAAAATAAGTCTTGCTATAATTTATTAGCCATGGGACTTCCTATATTACAAGTGCTAAAATTATTTTATTGGCCAGAAGCTGAGGGCTTTATTATATTGAAGCAGCCTAAGTTCGATTCCAGTTTTGACCTGAACTTAAGTTCATTTGTTTATCTATCACGTGCTCTTCGGTTAAGAAAAACACCATAAAGATACCCACAGATCCGATAAATAAAAATATTTCTCAAATCGGAAATTTGCGGACTGCTAAAGTAGTGTAGTAAGCTTTTGCCAACTTCAATTCACTCGCAGGAATGAAATCCTACCTTAGGATACATTTAACGAAATGAGTTTGTTTTACAGAACAATTTAGAGAATTGCAGGTATATAGAGTTTCGATATTTTTAAATCTTACATTTAAATAGTTTTTCACCACACAAGCAATGCAAAATATGTAAATTTATCGCTAGCATATTTTACAAAAAAAAAATGGGTTTTGAGAACAATTTTAGGTATATAAACACTTTATACAACACTAAACTTTTGTATTTCCATTTAACTATACCGAAATTAAAATAGAGTAAGTAAATCATGGAATACAAATACTATATAATATAATATAATATAATAATAATATGATATAATATAATAATTAAAAAAATATATAATATAATACTACTATACTGAATGATAGAGAAAGTCTGTTGCGCTGCTTAGTTCATTTTTGCGGGTTTCGCATACTCGTATCCTTGAAATGTCATTAAATTCTTAGTTATCTTATTTACTCTTATATAACTGAACAATGAAATTCAACAATAAACATTGAATTAAAAGCTAAGAAATTATAAAAATAATACAGGGGAAAATGACAATAACAAATTATTATTTTTTATAGAATTAGAGTGACACAGTCCACCTGATGGTAAATGGATGCTGTCGCCCATAAAAATCTACATTTATCCCCGATTAAGAACCAAAATGGCGATGTGTTGTCACCCTGAGAACTAAGATGGAATGCTTCGCTTTCAGTAAAAAGGGTCTCCGGTTCTCGACACTCACCATATGAAGCACAGAAGCCTTAAGCTTTTTTTTTATAGAAGAGGGGGCAAACGAGCATGCGGCTCACCTGATGGTAAGTGACTACCGCCACCCATGAACAACCGCAACACCAGGGCAATTGCAGATGCGTTGCCGGCCTTTTAGAAAGGTGTAAGCTCTTTTCTTGAAGGTTCATAAGTCGTATCGGTCCGGAAAATTCGCTGGCGGTAATTGATTCCACAAGGAAGTTGTGCGAGGGAGAAAACTTCTTCTAAATCGCACAGTGGTGGACCGCCAATCATCCAGATGGTATGGATGGTAACGCTGACACTTTACGATGGTATTCTGTGAGTGCGTGGTCCTACCTCGGTCAAACTGACCCATTCGTGCTGCAACTAATATAGCTGCAGCATGGCTCTGCCACATATACGTACGTAGATGTGATACGTAATTTTATGCAATCTTTTTAAATTAATTTTTGGGTTTCTGCGGCTGATATTTTGCTATATGTATATATAATATATATATATATATATATATCTATAAATGTTACCACTATAAACCATAGAGTTATTTATTAGTTTCCTTTTTGTCTCATATTATATAGTTTTTTTGCTCATGGCTGAGCGACTAAAGCTTATGCGCTATTAAATTTTATGTTCACTCGGTGATATATTTGTTACAGAATAAAGTTTTTAAATTTTGAGGGCAGTTTTGAAACTGATTTTATTCTCAAGAAAACACTGTGACGCCACAATCGCGGGTCACAAACTCAGATTTTTTTGCGAAATTAAAATAAAGTTCTATGAATAAAGATTTAATATTAAATATTTTCAAAAACTCCCCCATAGTATCAGCATCAGCAACTATACAAAATTTCATGCATCAGAACAAATTTTTGATACCCGTTTTCTAATCCGCTTCCACGGCCTACTCTATCTAAATGCATCTCCTGTAATGATATCGTAAACATGCGGAGAAGAGACTGTTTCAAAAGTAATCACTGAACTAATCTTCGCGGACCTCGTTTTTCTGAATATCGGAGAGGTTGTGAGGCACCCAACGCGAAACTATCGTCCTCACGCGAAGATATTCTTGTAAAATCTCGTGAATACATCAATCTAATCATTATCCAGATCGAATTTCGGTTACAGTCTCATCGGAGACTAGCCATGTGCGCAAGACTTTATAGTGCACAAGTGTGTGTCTATAACACAGATGCACTCTCTATTTCCTCACTCTCATAAACCAATGGAACGGCAATCCAACACGATCGGCGTAAGATCAAGTACAGGACCAATTACGTGCTTTCCGAAGCACGGTATTGAAATGCTTTGCTTTGCTTTCTATCTCCAGGCGACTACTGAGAATTTCTTGACCAAAAATCCCAATGGTTAATTTTTGCTCCGTCCCGGGATTTGAACCCAACACCTCGTGATCAGCTATCGCGCTTACGACCACTAGAGCAGACCAACGAGGCAGTCAAAATGCAATATTTGCTGAATCTCTTCATACGTATTTCATCAATTCTCTTTAATTAAATTTTTCATTGCTAGCAAGTTTCCTTCCGTATCCGCCGTCAAAGGGCAACCACTTTTTTATTCATCTCTCAAAATTAGTCGATCCTGCTGAAATTTTTAATTAAAGCGGTGTTTTGTAATTAATAAGAGCGTTAAACAATAGCCTTGTAAAGGCCTTTATCAATAAATGTCATTTGTTGTCTGTCAAATGATTCGTATGGTTTTAGGCGACATTTGAAAATATTGTAGGGAAATGTTCTCGCCGCAGTTCCTTTTTTTTTCAGTGAAACAGGGTATTTCCATTTAGCTCGTAAAAAATAGGGATGGATATTTGAAATATTCTTATATTTGATTGGAACATTCGTAATGTTCACTATTAAATAGCAATGTCGACAAAGAACACTTGGTATTTCATTTTAATTCGTTTTAAATTTTTTAATTTGTTACAATTGTATAATCTTCATGTACAAAATTAAGTTTCCAAATTTTTAGACTAATATATAAATAAATTTGGATTAATTTCTTAACTTAATGTTCGTATTTAGACCATAGATTATCTGTATTCAACACGCTGGGCAGATAACTCTGTGAATGATGGTAGATATATTCGGACTACTAATGCTACTTTACAACTCGGCGGGAATTGGATTCGGCTCTTTGGTTGCTTTTTACGACACCAATTTTTGTCGTCTCATCCGTCACACAACATGATCATGTTCTCTTTTACAATCAACGTACACGAAATAATTCGTATACAGATTATCGTAGGTTATGGACATCTGCCATACTAGTAAAAATTGGCCCTTATTACTGAGCTAAGAATAAAAAAATAATTTTAAATTATAGCTTAGGTTTTATTTAATGAATTTAATAACAACCTGTTGCACTGAGGTATGAACCTCATAAGTAAATGAATAAGTATCACAAGATTTTGTGCTTGTTGCCAGGTTCATTTATACACAATGAGGTTGGAAACGAGCACACAGTCTATCTCAATGTAAGGTAAGGACTAAAATGGAATGCCTCGTTTCCAGTAAAAAAGTCTCCGGTTTCCTACACGAAATACAGCAGCATTAAGCTACTGTTTCACGCTCGTATTCTGTGAGAGCGTGTTTCTTTAGCGTGGTGCTAGTTGTCAGCCAACAGGCGCAAAATGATTTAAGTTTTTTCAATTCCATAAGTTGTAAGTCAATTGTGTTATATTTTTCTGCATATCTGAATAATTTACATAATGGAACTAAACTGCAGCATATTATGGCTGCAGCAAGTATGGGTCTGCTCAACCGGGGAAGGGCCATGCTCTCACATAATACCTGTAATAATCATCATTACAGTGGTTCACCTAAATCATCAGTGATAATTACATCTGCATTTTGAAGGAAAAGGAAAACCTATCAAGAACATTGTCTAATTGCAGTGGAATATGTATATCCGTTATAGTCTATAAAGTCCACAGCTAAACATAGGTCTTTCGTATAGATTGTCACATAGGGGGGACTTAGCCATAGTTGCCATGCTTGGCAGGCGGGTTAACAACCGCATTTTTATAATAATGTCGTCTCCTTTCCCAGTTTCCCTCTGTCGCCATTTCGATACCCACGGGACGTTATGAAATGGTGGATATTCTTACACCACCACTACACTGCTAGCTGTAGAATACACACAAACAATTTCCGATCCGAAAATTAGAGAAATCTGCCAAAAATTTTATTTGAATATTAAATTAACGTCTTTTGTTTTATATAATAAATTTTCATTTTAAACAAGTTAGGTTTTTTATAAGTTTAACATAATTTTCAAGCTTCAAGAAAAACTTTTGCTACATTTTGTTTTAATATTCGCTATTGTGTACTGTGTTTAATGTGACAGAACCTGCTTTATTAAATGTAATCAAAGCTCAATGGAGGAGCCTGTCAATCAAGCCGTAAACAAAGAGAAACGAGCAAAGCAATCATGATGTGTCATTACGATCTGTACACTAAAATCAAATTGCTACTGATTAAAATTTATAATTGGAGGAATAATTATTTTAAAGAACAAATTAGGTCAGAAAGTACTTTGTAACAATAATATGGCAACTACGTTTAGGTACTGCTGCGTAATTCGCACAATTTTATTATTAGTTGGCTTCAGAAAAGATGCAGGAGATTCTCAATTCGAATGAATGTTTTTATTGTATGAATGTTAAGCGATATCTTCTTCAATTGTTAACTGATCTTGATGTTTTTTTTTGTTACTTATAATTCGAGAGTTTTAATATAACCTTAAAATTTGGGGAGAAAAATTCCACCATTCTAAATCTAATCTAATTTAATTATAATAAAAATTTAATTCCCAATTTTTCTGTTATCGAAACGACATTGAAATTGTGATATTCCTTAGTCCACTTAAAAGGGTGAATAAATTACCTTTTAATAAAAACTTAAAGCAGACTTCATCCATCCCTGAGGAGATTACCAGACTCTACGGGGCATACCGAGCGCTAAAAATCGCCACTACCAACGCCAGGTCTCCGTCCTGGAAAGAGCTTCTGAAGGGACTCAATAAAGATTCCTGGGGGCGCCCATACAGGATGGTGCTGAGTAAGCTCCGGCCCTGGTTGACCCCACTGACGGAGACTCTCGATCCGGATTTTCTGGGTAGGGTGATCAGCACGCGCTTCCCAGAGGACCGGTCAAGTCCCTCAGGTCATGTACTGTCTTCATGGGAGTGGTAAGATGAGATGGGGGTGACCGTCAAACAGCTAGAGCGAGCCGTTAGCCGCTTAAAAGTCCGGAACACAGCATCGGGGCCTGACGGAAACCCGGGCCGGGCCCTAGTGCTGAATCTGGCTGCCCTAGGAAATAGACTCAGGCAGCTGGTTACCAGCTCTCTGAGTTCGTTCCCTACAGCCTGGAAAGAGGCAAAGCTGGTCTTCTTGAAGAAGGAGGGCAGGGTCGCCGATTCTTCCACTGCGTACCGCCTCATATGCCTGTTGGACGAGATTGGGAAATTGTTCGAGAGGATAGTTACCACTCGGCTCAAAAGGCATCTGTCGCGCGTTGGTCCCGATGTGACAGATATCCAGTTTGAGTTCCGACGGGAGTGTTCTACTCTATATGCGATTATACACGTCCGCTCTCTGTCAAAATAAACAGTATTCCAGGGTGGCGTGGCATTGGCGATAAGTCTTAATATCGTCAACGCCTTTAACTCTCTGGCACTGCCACATCATCAGGCGCCCCCCTGCCCAGCTGCAAGGTATTATATATTACTACTTGCGCGACAGGTACATTCTGTACAGGCAAGACTGTAGAAAGATCCGGAGGGAGATCAAACGTGGGGTTCCACAGGGCTCGGTGCTGAGTCCACTACTGTGGAACCTCGCGTATGATGCGGTTCTGCAAGTCGACCTTCCCACTGGCGTAAATATCTTTTTTGTTATAGCATAGAGTGATAAACGAGCACACAGTCCACCTGATGGTAAATGGATACTGTTGCCTATAGACATCTACATTTATCTTCAATTAAGAATCAAAATGCAGATGCGTTTTACCCCTGAGGACTAAGATGGAAAGCTTCGTTTCCAGTAAAAAGGGTCTCCGGTTCTCTACACTCACCATACGAAACACAGCAGCATTAAGCTGCTACTTTACGCTAGTATTCTGTGAATAACTTTCGAGAGGGCCAAGGAGCTTGCCGAGCTTGGGGTGGAAGTCGTCGTCACCAAAATCCACGAGTTGGGTTTAGAAATAGCGCCTCACAAGACCGAGGCCCTATGGTTTCATAAATTACCACGGGGCAGGGAACTACCCAACTCGTGCGTCCGCGTGGGTGGGTCCGAAGTCAGAGTGGGGAGGTACATGAAGTATCTAGGCCCTCACTTGGACAGTCGCTGGGGCTTCGAAGAACATTTCGAGCGCCTAGTCCCCCGGATCGAAAGGGTGGCGGGTGCTATGCATAGACTGCTGCCCAATCTAGGAGGACTGACTGAGGAAGTACGTCGCCTCTATGCGAAAGTTATATGGTCGCGGTTGTATGGACGCTGTAGAACTAAAATCTGCAGTGTTCAGTTGAGGATGGCCATACGGATCGTATGAGGATACCGCACTACATCCTTTGAGACGGCGGTAATCCTGGCTAGCTTTTCACCACTAGATATACTGGCGAAAATGAACGCGAGGGTGTACGTCCGAATCCGTGCCTTCCGCCAGAGTGGTGGTAGTGAGCCAGAAGCGGCACTCGAATCAATCAAACGGCAGGAACGACAAAACGCTCTGGCGACATGGCGCACTCGACTCGAAGAGCGCTATTAACGTAAATGCATCATTGGAGCAATCCTGCCGGTCTTCGAAACCTGGATACAGCGACGAGCAGGAATGCTCACCTACAAACTTACACAGATAATTATGGGCATGGGTGCTTCGGTGAATATCTGTGTTAGATCGGACGCGAGGCGACGGCAAACTGCTTCCACTGTGGTGGATGGGACCAGAACTCCGCTTCCCATACGCTCGCAATATGCCCAGCGTGGGAACGGAAGCGGACGATCCTTATGAACCGCATCGAATGGACCCTCTCCCTACCAGCATTCGTGTCGGCGATCCTGAGCGGGGATTCGGCGTAGAGGGCCGTAGGCATCTTTTGTTAATCTATTATGGTTCAGAAGGAGGCTTCGGAGCGGGATCGGGAGAGGGCAGATCCCGCACGGAGAAGACGTTGCTAAGGCGTTCGTCATGGCCCTCCTCTTGAAAACGGTGTTTCCCTACCAGAAACGGGGCCTCCGGGGTTGTAGACGCTCGGGACGGTGGCCTCGAATGCCTAGTGATGTAACCCCCGAGGAGGACGATAACTCGGAAGTGGTATCGAGACATCGTGGTATTACTGCAGGAATTGCTACAAGTGTAGCAAAGCGATGGAGGGGCTCCGGTTGCGTTCCGAACGGATATCCCGGGACCCCTAGTATACGCTGATGGTGACCACCGTGGGGTTTTAGGTGGTAAGAGTCCGACATAACCTTTTCATTGCCGCCCGTAGAAGAAGGTATCCATGAGGACATCCCCACGAAAAAAAAAACAAAAAGAATCCAACCATCTATCCTATACAGCCTATAAAATTTCACTGCTGAACATAGGCCTCCCCCATATATTGCCTTATGATTAATGCCATGAGATTTTTCCATTAGTTATGTTTATTCCATAGCACAGACTTAAAACAACTAAAAAGAGTAAAATAATTTCACATTCTGAAATCAGGTCTTTAATTCCTCTATACAATATGTCTTAGAACTAACTTCAGAATGTGACATAATTTTAATATTTTTGGTTGTTTGGAGTCGGCTATAACTTTTTATTAACAGTTATTTTTTGAGAACATGAAGTCGAAAGAATAAAGAGGTTTTATACATACTTTCTTTTCCTTTGGTTGTCGGATTTCCAAGCTATATGACGTATTGCTAGTTCAGCTTACCAATTCATTGGGCTATGTCGGTTTCTCTGGTACTGTACCGGATATGTTCATTTAGAATTATATCACAATGAGAAACTAAGAGCATTGCTATCTCCATAACTTCCTTGTACAGCAATGAAGGAACATGTCTCTAATCCATGTCACTACCGCCAACTCACACTGCAAACTCTATTTTTTAATTTTAAAGAATATATGACGAGAAGATTTGTAGTAATCTCCCCAGCGCTATTCAACCGTGTCGGATCCATTTACTGACCTATGCCATGTATACTATAATAAAATGAACGTAACGTCAGAGAAACTTAGACAGAAAATCACAATTCATCTAGACCCAAAACCTACAATTTACATTGTTGCAAATTGCAATTTGTATTCCGACTGTCGTTAACAACAAAGTTTGCTAATGTAATTATGAACTTGGAATGGCAGTAATTTCAAGAACATACCTTTTTTATGGATAAGGTACAGAAAAATTTAGATTTTTAAATACAATTCAAGCAGTACATCAATCTTTTAAATCTTAAAAGCTATATTTGAGTCCTGAAAATATCTGTTAGGAAATATATTTCTGAGACCAATTTACTGGAACGACCAACCATTCCATCTTTCCACAAAATTCGCCTCTAGTATAGGCGCGTTCCTCTTTATCAGTTTAAGGGTTAATGAAATGGAAATATATTACAGACATAAACTACATTTTTTCAGCCATTTTAGCATTAATCCGTACCTTATAAATGTAATTGTGTAACGTAATGTTTCAAATTCTAGTAATATGAGTAATTATAAGTATATTTAGATATAATTTTCATCATCATCAGATATAATTTTCATCATAATTTTCAGCCTATTAAAGTCGAATACTCAGTATATGCCTCCTACATTGGATGCCTCCTAGTAAAGATATTTGCCATAGATGTCACGCTTAACATTTATGTGATGCCCAGAGACGCTACCTTTGAGAGTAATGTGTAATTAAGCCTACATTGATTAAATTTCAGGTGTATTGCGTTTGCGTACGTTCATTGAACTTCAGGTTTTACTTTGACGTTAATAGAACAATAGGCATCATCACAATTATCATTATCATCATCATCAGGATGATGATGATGATAGTTATCATCATCATCCTCTTATTATTGTGGGGTATTAATATAGTTTTCTCACCTGGTTGGGATGTATAAATATATAAAAGAAAATGATAGATATACACACAAATCATTAATATTCTCATTATCATCAACATCAAACTTGCAGGTAGTCCAGTCCATGCATGGGGGAGACCTATGTGCAGCAGTGGACTTATGACAGGCTGTAATGATAGAGATAGTGAACATTTATTTTAAGTATGTATATTATCACGCTGCTTATGCTGTACCAGCGTAAAATAGCTAAATAATACTGCTGAGTTTACTTTTTAACTGGTAACGAAGCATTTATTTTTTTTACGTTTTTATTAACTAGCTATTTTATTTATTTTATTAACTAATTTATACGTGGTAGAGCCATGCTGCAGCTATATTAGTTGTAGCACGAATGGGTCGCCTCGAGCGTGGAAGGACCACGCTCTCACAGAATACCAGCATCAAATAGCAGCTCAACACTGCTGTGTTTCGTATGGTGAGTGTAGAGAACCGGGGACCCTTTTTACTGGAAACGAGGCATTCCATCTTAGTCCTCACGGGTGGCAACGCATCTGCATTTTGATTCGCAAACGAGGATTAATGTAGATGTCTATGGGCCACAGCAACCACTTACCATCAGGTGGACTGTGTGCTCGTTTGTCACCCTATACTATAAAAAAAACTCGCTTTCTTGTCTGTTCGGTCCAAATTTTGCATTTAATTTTTAAGTTAATTTCTCGATGAGCTAGAGACTTTGAAACTTTAAGCAGAGCTCAGAACTGAATACAAGGCAATATTAACTCACTTTCTTGTCTGTCTGTTTATTTATTTGTCTGTTCAGTACAAATTTAGCAATCGATTTGAAACACAATATCGACATTTTATTTCTTAATCGACATAGACATATCTTTGGCATTAACGAATATGTATTTGTCACTCTAACTTCTATGATAAACAATATCAATTATAAAAAAACAAAGCATTTTATCTTTCATCAATTTTTTGACATTTAATGTTAAAAGTGTTTTGATAAGCAAGGGTAAATCAATGGAGTTTTGGCGGGAACTTGACCGGCGGCGGTTTGCTGCTCCTGTATAATCGTTTAAATAATGGTTTGAAGTGGACTTTGATATGTAAAAGTGGTGCGATTTTGTGTATTAAGTGTCTGCGCATGTGAACTATTAGTGGAAACGGTGAAACAAGTGCTCTGATGGTGACGTGATTTTCAAGATAAGGTGTCTTAGGCGCTTTGAGATACAATCGCCAACTATCAGCTGTCTGCTGGCTCAAGTTGCCGTCAAAATCTCCCAAGGGCTGCACAATGTGACGCATCAACATATTGTGAAGGAGAACACTATGAAGGATAATTATACATTGTAACTTCAGGCTCAGAAGGGCTAGAACTCAGAGCCGTTAAGCCAGTTATAAAAAAAGGTAAATAAAGTTTAAATATTTAAAATTCTATTTATTACAGTATACATTTAGATTTTTTTTATTTAAAAGAATGGTACCTCCACGCTAGGATTTTCTCCTGTATCATAAAGGCAGTTTACAGACATGAATTTCACAAGGGCAAACATCCAGACCCGGAACAATTATTTGTAGGCCATACAAATACTTGTTCCGTGCTGGATTCGAACCAGCGGCCCTTAGGGCAGCAACTCATTGCTAAGCCACTGCGCCACGGAGCCGTCATATCATATTATTATATTATATTTTACTTACTTACTTACTTATCTTTACGCACAATCCCTGACGGGGTAGCCAGAGAGAACAAATCGCCAAGTGTCACGATCCTTACATACCTCTTTCGCTTCTTTCAGATTCATTATCTTCTTCATACATGCACGTCTAGGTATCCGAGTACTCTTGACCCTCCCCTCTTCGAGCAATTTGCTCACATGGTCTTCGAAAGTTAGTCTCGGTCTACCTCGACACCTTCTAATATTTACTTTCGCGCTATATATTTTCTTCACCATTCGATCTTCACTCATTCGCTCAACGTGCCCAAACTTCATCAAAAAGGTCATCTTTCAAACCTGCCATATTGCGAATCTCTTCGTTTCGCTTTCGGTCGGCCATGGTAACGCCGCACATTTTACGAAGAGATCGCATCTCCACTGCATTCAACTTACTTTTATGCTTCTTCTGGCATACCCAGGTTTTGCTGCCATATAACAAAGTCGGTAGCAACACTGCGTTATGTATTGCAAGACGTGCACTCTTCACTACGCCTTGCCTTTTGACTAACGCAGTCAGGGCACCATTGACTTTGTTCCCGGCAGCGACACGCCTGTCCACATCTAAATCACATCTTCCATCCCAGCTGAAAACACTCCCCAAGTATACAATTTCATTTACCTGTTCTAGACATTCCTGATTTAGCTATATTTCACACTTCTTTCTCTCTTCGTCCCTTTCAAATACCAGAACCTTAGTTTTATTAGCATTCAAACGGAGACCTTTAATTTCACGTTCCTCTTTCATACACGTGACTAATACCTGCAGTTCTGCCTCTGATGGTGCAATAGGCACTGCATTATCAGCATACAGCAGACAATTTACTTTAATGTCACCTAATTTCACACCCAAACGGCTATCTTTCAGCTTCTGTAAACAGCTGTCGAGATACAGTATGAACAGCCAGGAAGACGTGACACAACCCTGTTTTACGCGCGTTTGGACGCTAAACATGGGTGACAGGTCATGCCCTACCCGCACATAGGCTTTACAGTCACAGTAAAGTGACTGCACAGCCCTTAGCAATCTACCATCCACACGATAACTCAGCAACAGTTCCCACATTTTCTTCCTTACAACCTTATCAAATGCTTTCTCAAGATCCACAAAAGCACAGAAAATCTTCTGGTCAGAAGCCAGAAGTTTCTCCGTGATCATGCGGAGAGAAAACATTTGATCCGTGCATACTCTTCCAGGTCTAAATCCACATTGTGCCTCCCATAGAAATCTTTCATATTTCTCTTGCATTCTACGTGTCAAAACCTTCGAGTAAACTTTACTTGCTAAACTGGTCAAACTGATCGCCCGATAGCACCCGCAATCAAAATGTGAACCTTTACCTTTATATAAAGGCACAATGACCGCGGATCGCCAATCATCCGGGACATCCCCCGTCC
The DNA here is from genome assembly GCA_963668995.1 of Parnassius mnemosyne. Classification (NCBI taxonomy): domain Eukaryota; kingdom Metazoa; phylum Arthropoda; class Insecta; order Lepidoptera; family Papilionidae; genus Parnassius; species Parnassius mnemosyne. Next base: position 13,556,203 of record CAVLGL010000081.1, on the reverse strand, counting down.
GCCAGCACAAATTGCACAGCAGATGAAAGCTGTCCCAGACGCGAGGCCCACCATACTTGACTATTTCAGCAGTAACTCTGTCTAGTCCCGCAGCCACATTTCAAACTTCGAATCGCACGTTCAATCTCTTTCATACTGATATTATATTTTAACTCTACATAAATCCTAATTTACTTTATATTTACATTAGCAAGCGGTAGTACCTGACCACACTTACGTAATAACGTTATTTGATCTGTAACGTAGTAACATTATTTAATTTCCACAGCTCGCATATTATAATATTATACACGCAGGTTTTTTAGAGAGTATGTGACTGTCGATCGTCGCCCATGATCTAAAAACCAATAACTTAAAGTAAGCTTGGGCATATACCTCCTATGACTGTATTTACATAAGTAAGATTCGTTTGACCTTTTTTCCCTTATTTATGTGGAAAAGCTTATTAAGGCAACAAGTTTACAAAGGTTAAAGGAACATGTGAATTACTTAAGGATCGTTTACGATAATAAATAGATCCTCCATACGTAACGATCTCTTTCAAAGATATATTTAGACAAAATGTATACATTAAACTCGTTCTATATTGACATTCTCTTTTTATAGTGTTTTTATAACATTTTATTATTCATAAAATTTAATACTGTAGTGCGACGTAAGAAAATATATTTCATCTCGTGGGATATAAGAAAAGTTTCTTCGTCAGTTCTAAAATCATGCAAGTTGTTGACTACACCAAAAAGTCTCGTAAATCAAGCACAAGTAATTATAATATTCGCATTTGTATGTAGACGAATATATCATTGCCTTATTCAGATTGTTCAAACTTGGTTTCTATAGCATTTTATCAATGTAACAGAAATTGATTATTAAACGAAAACAAAGTAAGAAGTTTACTTTTAAAACTTGTGAACAACAAACAACAACAAGTTAATTCTCTTGAACAAAGAACCTACCTGCGAAAATTTCGATTTAGACATTTTTACTGACTTATTTACCATAAAATAAAGCCTATGTTACTCCGGAGATATAGACAAATCTAAAAACAACTCCCCTTAAAAATTCGTCAAACTGTCAAACTTGAGGAGGTCTGAAGTAACGGACAAAAATTAATTAATAACTCGTGACAACTACTGTCAACAGATACTAGCCATCTGCCCAGTACAGGACTATGTAGTTGACTGCTCCATGGCGCAGTGGTTCGAATCCCGCAAGAAACAAGTATTTGCATGGCCTACAAATTATTGTTCTATGTCTGAATGTTTGTCCCTGGGAAATTTATGTATATTTATGCCCCCACGATACCGATGAGACACAAATTCGACATGACCGGAGAGGTAATAGGCGCAGTACCAACGGCTTTAGTGCTTTCCGAGACACAGGAGTGAAAATATAATCAACTTTCTGACTCCGAGCTACTGAGAATTTCTTGACATAAAAACCCAATAATTGATTTTGGCCCGACTTGGGATTCGTACTCGGGACCTCAATATCAGCGGTCGCGCTTAATACCACTAGACCAACTACAGGTAAATAACATATAAACATAGACATAATACATACACAGTATGTTCATAATCGCATTTTTACTTTCGAAATTAAAATAACGCGGAAATCAATTACTGAATTCCCTAACAAGAGACAAATTAATAACGGTAGGTACAATCAAGACAGTTTTGTGTGAAATGTTAATTGAACTATAAATTCTACCGTTAGAGTCATTGTTCTCTACTCTTAATTAAACCGAGATAATGTACGAATCAGTTTAAATTAAAACTGTTTCGTGAAATTCGAATTTCTAGTGCAGACTAACAGAATCAAATAAGAGCATTCCTAATATTCAAAGATGTTAATGTGCTTGTTACTTACTCTACATTTTCTGAATATTTTGAGATTCGTCAAATAAAATAAAGGTTAACGAACCGTTTTAAGAGTAATTATGCCATCAATTACACTAAAACTAACAATGTACTAACCACTACTATGAAGAACGACATAATATTTGTTTAATATTATGTACTTTGTTATAAAAGAGGGGGCAAACGAACATGTGGTTCACCTGATGGCACGAGTAAACATTTAAAGAAAAATACCATATAATTATTATATAATAATCATAATTTATATTTCGATAGCAATTTATTTATAATAGACAATAGTTTTTCCTGTTGTAAATGATACCTACTGCTGATATCTCCACATCTGCCAGTTACAGTTTTCCCAATATGGAAAAGGCTTATGGAGGGCTACAAGGTAGGTATCTTACATTTTGGAAGGATTTGGCGCAATCGTGACTCTTGGTTGTCGAACTGATTACTTAAGCACCCGAAACTGGCTTAGATTTTTATAGAATAACAGTGACAAACCTGATTGTAGTTGGATGCTGTGGCCTATAGACATATAAACATGTCCTCGATTTAGAATGTAAATAAAGATGCATTGCCAACCCTGGGGGGTAAGACGGAATGCCTCGTTTCCAATAAAAAGGGTCTCCGAGGGTGACCGAAATGTGGGATGGTAGACTCACTGAAAATATTCAATTTAATACAATCTGCTCTAGGAGGCAGTTCTCCTCAGAAGAGAGGGAATTATTGGATAAATTTAGCAATCGTAATTTTATAAAATTTAAGTGTCTGTTTGTAATTTTTTATAAAATCAGGGTGACAAACGAGCACACAATCTACCTGATGGTAAGTAGTTGCTGTGGCCTATAGACATCTACATCTATCCTCAATTACGTTTCAAAATGCAGATGCGCTGTCACCATTGAGGACTAAGATGGAAAGCCTCATTTCCAGTAAAAAGGGGTCTTCGGTTCTCTACACTCACCACACGAAACACAGAAACTTTAAACTGCTATTTCACGCTGGTATTCTGTGAGAGCGTGGTCCTTCCCCGGTCAAGCCTATAATATAGCCAAGCATATAACTGCAGCACGGCTCCATTAGGTATAAAATATTTTTTATCTCCACCACGTAAAAATATTTTTATTTTTACGTGGTAGAGCCATGCTGCAGCTATATTAGTAGTATAGTTCTTGTACGAATGGGTCGGCTCGCCCGAGGAAGGACCACGCTCTCACAGAAAACCAGCGTAAAATAGCAGCTTAACGCTGCTGTGTTTCGTATGGTAAGTGTAGAGAACCGGAGACCCTTTTTACTGGCAAAGAGGCATTCCATCTTAGTCCTCACGGGTGACAACGCATCTGCATCTTGAGTCTTTATTGAGGATAGATGTAGATGTCTATGGGCTACAGCAACCACTTACCATCAGGTGGACTGTGTGCTCGTTTGTCACCCTATACTATAAAAACAAAAAAAAAACAAAATGTGTATATTTTTCAAATGAAAAATCACTATTTTGTCATTTGTTTCTAACGATAAACTTTCTGAATTTATATTTGTTCAATTTTACAGCCAGGAACGAAACGAAGTTATTGCTTATTTTACGCCGATTCCACACTACAAATAACTTGCCATATATTGTTCCATTTATTTAAAAATTTATAAGACACGGTAAGTTATTGTATATCGCTTCTCCTGCCATATTACTCGTAAACTTGTATTAAACAGCGACATAAACCCCAATTATGAGCTCTCAAAGCAAAGCTGTTCCAAGCTGTCGAGATTAATCGAGCTTATGACACCCTGTCAGAACCGCTAGGTAATAGAGAAGATCCCTTTTATATTAACTTTTACTTCAGGGTCTCGTAAATATTTTGAATTTGTTCGAAAACAGAGGAGGTTTACTACATGATAGGACATATTTCCTGCCTAGGTGTTCGCCTGGGTGGGTACCACCTTGGATTTAATGTAATTACGTTATTAAGATATAGGATATACGATATTTGCCGTATAGTGGCAGTCTAATAATATCCGCTACCCTATATCGTATCGTGGGTGTCGTCAGAGGGGACAGAGGTAAACAAACCAAAAGGCAGCAGTGTCTTTGTAATATTAACAAAAAATATAGTGAAAAAAAAACATTTTTAAAAACGAGCTTTTATTTAAAATGCTCTAAAAAGAAGAAAATACACTTTAAATTAAATCAAAACCATCAATTTATTACATTACACAATTTATGTTATATAAAAGCTTGTCGAGAGATTTACGTATTTTATAAAAAAAAACATGGGTTTGATTTAATTTCAAGTTTATTTTATATTTTCTTCTTCTTTTTCGAGCATTTATATAAAAGCTTGTTTTTATAAATGTTTTTTTTTTTCTATTATTTATTTTTAATTTCCTAATTAGCGCTAGACATGTTTTCTAAGTCTGTTCATTTCATGTTCGGCTTTTGAACGCCATTTTATATACGCCATCTTCTTTTTTTTTATCGCCACCTTGCCGGTCCCTACAAAATTGCTCAAGCACCACCAAACTATACCTCACCTTAGCCGAGTTATAACTCTTTTAAATTGGTATAGTGGCCATTCTATTTTTCAATATTTTGAATTTTTTTCACCGCCGCTAGAATTCGCTCAGGGCCAGGTCGATATTAGTTACGACACGACCTCGCGAAATCTTATCGTTTAGCTGGTCAGTAGTACACCATCTCCTCGAAGAGCTGAACGCGGATAACCTTTTATTCGTCTTTTTCTCAACAAACCCATTCATTCGATATCTAAATCATGGGGATACATAAAACATATTCCGCCATCTTTGGGTTTCCACCATATTGGATTTAGAGGGACGTTATTTTATTTTTGTATTTTTCTCAGCAAACCCTTTCATTTGATACCCAAGGGAGTGCATGATTAATAACTAGTCCGCCATCTTGGGAGGTCCACCTAATTGGATTTTGAATGACTTCTCTTAGCTAACATCGTCCAAACTAAACTTCTAGGCAAAATTTCAGCTCAATCGGTTTAGGATAACTGCTTTGAAATTCAATTGCCAGATTTGACCCTTTTTTAACAAACATACAAACATTGCAAGTTAAATAAAAGCTTTTAAAAAATGCGGTTACCAACCCGCATGCCAAGCATGGCAACTATGAAAAAACTCCTTATGGGACAATCTATGGCGAAGGCCTATATTTGCAGACCCGAACCGAGAGGTGGTTCGGGGGGAAGGTTCCCAACCCCGACAAGGTGGGAACCCCCCTTATGGTGTCGTAGGGCTTAGAATCCGTGGCGTGGTCATCCAGGGTGAACGAAGAGGAACCTACATAGCTGGCCCGAAGTGAAAGGCTGGTCCGAGGTGGCCACACAAGAAAAGCAACATTTGGTTGGCGGTGGCGCCATCGACTACATCCGCCGCGGGGGTCAAGTAGTTTGGTGGGTTCGAGTGCTCGTATTTACTGGCATCATGGCCTCCGCGTACCGGGCTCGGGGTCCGTTGAGCAGGCGAAGGTGAGGCCGCGGATGAAGGCTCGCCTTGTGTTTCTGGTGCGCCTTACCTGAGAAAGAAAAGGAGGAGGAGAAATCCTCCTCCGATGAGGGGCTGCAATAGGACGGCCATATGTGCGAAAGCGTTCCCGAAAAAAACGTTCTATCACGGATCCATTTTGTCTTTCAAAGACCTTTCTTATTACCTGTTTAATTTTAATATAATACTAAACTCGACTAAATATTCATCTTCCTTAATTTTATAATCAACCCATAAAATTTCGCTGCTGGATATAAGCCTGGGTTATTATACGATAGGGGGAAACGAGATGATTATGTCACTATCTATCTAAAGCCATTGCGTTTTTTATCATTTCCATAATTGCCATCTTACACATTACACAATACATACACGAGTGTATTTTAATCATTTCTTTAACTTCCGCTTTAAACAAGACCCCGTTAATTCCGCTTTAGTCATTTCTTAAGCTTCCATACTTTTTTTAAAAAATACTAGTAATGCTATTAAACATTACTAATATTCCCTGTAACCACTTCTGGTAAGCTTACAATGCTCGTGTTAGAAGTGCTTCACGACAGTAATTGAATGGTAGATTCGAACCCACGACCTTTCGAGTTCGCGGTTCGCGCCCTGCCATTAATTTTAGACTACTGACGCTTCAAACTTTCCTGACGATATTTTCGTTTTTGATTTAAAACCTGACACATGACGTGAATGTGAGTACATTACACTAGAGACACAAGTAATTGACAAGAATAGTAACGATTCTAACATTAGTAACTGATGTAAACTAGGCAAAACAAATGCACCAAACTCCAAAGAAAGCATTACCAAACAGACGACTATGATAATCTGATGATGATAATAATGTTGGTAATGTAGACATGGCCAGGTTCATAACTAAATTTTACTACATTTGAGATACCTAATAAAATAATTACTTTTCAAGTTTTATCAATAAATACGTAGTCTATGACATGAGGTAGAGTTACATCCGAAAGTTGTACCCGAGTAAGTCAATTAAATCCCCAACACTTTATCTGCAGCGACAAATTAGTCGCACAAATAATTCTTGCAAACTTTTCAGCGCACTAATTGATGTGAGCGGTGAGTTGCCTTAAAATTGACTTAATTTTGTTCGTGTACCGAATTCACGAATTAAGTTATACGAGAACGAGCGTACTATGTGTGGCGGATAATTAAAATTAATCTTAATTGTTCTTTAAAATTAAATTAACCTACCTTAGAAACTACACCTTAATAAAGGATTATTTGAAATATATTTTGTACGTATGTTTCCTAATACTAGGTGGTAGAATTTATTTTCAGACTATACATTCTGGTGCCATTGCAGTATAATTACAAGCATAATTGCATGGGTTTCAACGTATCTGTAACCGTCTTTGTTCGAAATTGGCCACAAGTGTCCATGTGTTCATGGACTGCAGTATTATATATTTGTGAGAAAACACTGGCTCCTAAGATACAGGTTTAGAAGTCAGGGACTTGACATATATTTGTTAAACTAGCTGATCCCCGCGACTTCGCCCGCGTGGAGTTATTTTTCGCGGAACCCTAAAATAAAAACAGCCCTAGCTACTCCTTAAAATATCAGTTATCTGCCAGTGTGTATAAATATTGACATTAATATTTATACGATACTAACGTCACTCAATTGTTTTGCCTTCCGGAACCCCTCCACTAACACTTAAACTTTATGGTATGGTATTAAAGTTCAAATTGACTTTTAAGTATTATTACGAATCTTTTGTATGGGAATATAGAAAAGTGTTGTTTTAGACTTTTTCAGCCAATTTTCTAAATTTTTCTCTAAATAAGAACCATCTTCGTACTTCAAGGAATATTATAAAAAAAAGAATTAGCAAAATCGGTTCAACTGCTCTCGAGATTTGCGCTTAGCAACACATTCAGCGATTCATTTTTATATTATAGATTTATTGGTGAAATAGAACATTATTATTATTTGAGTATCTATAAAGTATATATATACATAAATTTATATTAAATATACTAACATAAATATATAAAAAATACATGAATAAATAAAGGCCCAACCAATGGATGCCCTTGGCAGGGGAGACCTAACAGCCGAGGGTTAGGGGAAAGGGAAAGAAACCGGCGGACAATGCGGGCAGTATCGAGGAGCACCGTCTTCTACATTTGATCCCGAAGCGGTGCGTCACGGAGTTCCAGTCGCCTCAGATGATCCGAGAGGCTGACCGGGATTAACCCGTTCGGAGAGACGACTACAGGTATGATTTCGGTCGGCAGACCACCCCACATGTTGGTCACCTCATGAGCCAGGTCCAGATATTCTGTCTTCTTATCTGCTTCGGTTTTAACGAGTTTCTCGTCATACGCAATGGTAATGTCGGCCAAAAATATCCTTGACTGCCCTCGGTCCATCGGCACAATATCAGGCTTATTCGCAAGAATAGTCCTGTCTGTGATGAGGGCCCGGTCCCAGAAGAGCCTGACGTGGTCATTTTCGAGCAGGGTTTCCGGCAAGTACTTATAACTTCCGGTTCACGAGACCGTATTTCAGAGCGAGCTTCTGGTGTAGAATTCTGGCTACTAGGTTGTATCTAAGCAAATACTCAAAGTTAGAAAGCACCGAGCAACTGGGGATGATATGCTTAAGTGACTCACCGGGATGGCGACAAGCTCGGTAGATGTCGACGGTGCCATACTTTAGGATGTATCTCTGATAGTTGTTGGTCTTAACAACCTGATTCTGTAACGCACAGACAAAATCCTCGGTTTCCCCAAACGTAGCCAGTGGAGGGAGGCGACTGTTTCTACGAAAGACTCATGTAGAGCCTTTTAGAACCTCCCGTAGAGCTGCTTCTCCTTTCATACGGTCTCCCGGACGGAAATGCTCTGGGTCTCGCCAATGCTCATTGGCTAAGGATAAAGGGTTAAGCCCTTTATCACAAGAAATGACGTCTTTGTAGAATGAATCATCCGATCTCGCCAGAAAGTAATTACGGAGGCTGCATACTTCTCAATTATACATGGTGAGCGCATTCAAAAAGCCACGCCTACCATGTTTCTGCGGCAAGTACAACCTCATTATCGACGATCGCGGATGGTGCAGCCTATAGGACGTCATGGTAGTGCGGACTTTTCTATCCAGGGCGTTAGCTTCAGTTTGAGTCCACCTGATTATGCCAATGGTATACAAGAGGACAGGCATGATCCAATCATTATATGCGTGTGCCTTATTAACGCCCGACAAAAGACTGTTAAGCACTTTTGTAAAGCGTACATAAAACACATCGCAAACGGGCTGTTTCACGTCCGCCTCATCGGTACCTATGTTCTGTGACATACTCAGGTATCGGTATGCTTCAGCCTCGGGTAGGGTCTTTATGTTGAACTCAGAGTTAGCAACCCTACCCCTTTCGACATGGAAGACCCCACACTTATCCATCCCCAGCCCCATTCTAATACAATTGCTTGAATCACAAGTGATGTTTAGCAATTCCATAAGATGGGAGCGACTGGAGACGAATAACTTGAGATCATCCATATAGAAAAGGTGGGTCACTTTTGTACCTCCTTTCCGAAGCTGAAATCCTCTTGAATAAAACTACTTTTACGAATTTTATCGCGTTTAATTATTAACCTCCCTCTCTATAGAGAGGGTTCAGAGAGAGGCAGAACCAGATTGGACTCAAACAATCGTCCTGGAAGATACCCCTTCTTATCCTTATGTGGTTCTCCGCAGCCGACTATCTATCCAGGCGGCGGAGAAGTTCCGACGGTTGCGTTTAACCATCATCATTATGATGGGGTATCTAAAAAGTTTTCTGTATGAATATATAGTTGTAATTGAAAATGATAAACATACATAAATATTATTATTATTATTTGGGGTAGACAGTTTTCTCATCTAGTTGGGCTGTATAAATATATAATTATAAATGAAAATGATAAACATACAAAAATACCAACAAAATAAATACATAAATAAATAAAAACCCAACCAGATGGAGATTATTATTATTATTATTTACCGTCATAGGGCTTACAAGCTTATTGCAGACTAGTGTTACAAATAATCCTTAACCGGTACAGCTTATAAAAAGTCCACAGCTGAACATAGGCCTTTCAAATGGATTGCCTTACAGGGTGGATATATTAACCATAGCTACCACGCTTTGCAGGTGGGTGGGCAACCACAGTTTTATTTTCTATTTTTAGCTGTTTTTAGAAATACACTGCTGCCTATATCCTAGATTGTTTGCCTATGTCGCCTCTTACGACACCCACTGGATGATATGAGGTAGTGGATATTCTTACATTGACACTACACGGTCGAATATTTACTTATCAACCCGTAAATGTTTACTGCTAAACCTCTCTCGTTGTAGGGAAGATTTTCCATAATCGTTACGCTTCTTCGCACCTAAATCTGCATTACTCATACAAAAACAGGTAAATTGAAGAGATGAAAAAATAATTGAACATAGTTTCCTTTTATATTTATTTCATGCTCTATAAAATATAAATATAAAATAAAAAAGAAAATGCTAATAATAAAGAAAAGTACCTTTATTTTAATAACGAGGGAACTGTATATTTAATCCGAATGGATAATATTATGGAATTAAAAGGGAGTTCTTAGAATAAATCTATTTCCCCGCGGCCATTTCAGTAACATCTGTGGCTTCTACGAGACTTTTGTAGAGAGAATTTACTTGTAGGTTAGGTGCTCCTACTTTATGAAAAAATGCTAATTATACAATATTAAATTGATATGATGGATCAATTTTCTAAAATTCCAGGTGACCGATCAGCCGAATTTGCCCTCATGTTATATGCCAGTATTGTAGAGCTATACTACATACAAGTGGTTTCTTTTTCCTCCAAACAGTAGACCCGATGAAGCAAAAATATAATATTATTTATCCACACAGGTATAACTACCACAATTTAAAGTCCGCTACCGCTATCACATAATAAAAACATTTTGGAACCATCAACGTTCGGCCGTAGTCATTGAATCTAGTTTGATGTATACATTTATCTAAGCAGATGAATAAATGAGATAATTTTTTTAGCTTATTTATTGTTATAACCAAAAGTTTAAATACCAATTTTATTAATACTCAACTAACATAGTATCTCAACCAACAAAAATCTCAACTAACAAAACTTCCTTATGGAGTATCATTCCCTATTTCACCTACATTGGAATTTTTCAAAATATTCCAAACACGTTATTAGAGTACCGCAACTCAAAAGGAAAAAATACGAAACTATAAGGTTTAACATTCGTTCGGCCGTCTGTCCATCAGTCAAGAGCCTTATCCCAGGACCAGACAGCGGTATAATGTTGAAAAGCATTCAACGTAATCAAAAGATACGACGATATATGTCACTTTCTTTGTTATTAGCGAACTCCCTCACAAAACCTATAGAGGAGTTTTCGTTAACCTAAAAGAATAAAATGTGGCAAAAAGCAAGATGTTACAGTATAAGTATAAACAAAATTCCGATACCATTTGTAGTTATATCATATTACAAAAAAATCTGCGATTACAAACATTTGTCGGTCGGTCGTCCTTCTCCGTGCATCCTTTTCCAAAGTGTGGCGTTCAATCCAATTTACCTTCTCGTAAGAGCAATTTTCGGTGCTTACCTTACCTATAATCTATATACATAACTTAGTTTTTTACGGAACCATCATAGTGCGAATTCTACGGGCAATAGTGCGGTTTTATTTTAATGTGCTACCCGACGGTTTTAATAATAATAGAAAATCAGTTATTTACATAAAAGACGAATTTTGTTACAAAATTACATTCACTTATTTGCAATCTCCGAGATTGATTTTCAAAAAACGCTGCAACACGACCTTCTTAATTATTGATGAAAAGGTATCTTTGTGGTTTGATTACAAAGTAAGTTAATTCCTATGCAATTTTTTAACCCTTATTTACTACATAAAAGGGATTATTTCTAACAACTTCAGAATAACTTTTTCTTATTTTCTCACCTGAAGACCAAATATATTGTCATAGATTTACCTTCAAATATTTTCATATAAACTTGCATACCAAAATCCTGATATTGCGAAATGGTTTCTTAATAGGTTCTTATACTATAAAAGGAAGTTACAGTTCATATTTCAGATAGTTAGCTTCATTAGTTTCAGCTTGGCGGTTATTCATTAAATTAGGACATTTTCTTATTGATAATAATAATTGTTTATAACCATCATCAAATTATATTTACATCGATTTATTTGAATAAATCAATGCTTAAACAATATTTCTGAAGAAACCTAATTACAATCTAGTGATATATCAACTTTTATTTCCATTTCATAAACATTTACACTGTAAATTATTACACAGATGGTAGGACTTAGTGGAGATATTTAGATATTATAATAGGGATCAAAGAAACTAAATTAGGTTCATCGTTATTCATTATTACAGCCCTTTACAAAACCACTGCTGAATATAGGAATCCAAGGAATTTCCCATTCCCCAAGGAATGCCACAAATGGCAAAAATTAGGCTCAGTCAATGAAAATTAAATTGACATAAAACGTAGTAGAAACCTTACTGCAAAGTGACGATCGAATAAAAATTTACATAGCATCATTTAAATTTCTGAATAAAGTTTAAATGAAATGATAAATAAAATAATAGGCTTATGTTTACTTATCGTTTATTCTATTTTAGAACTTGAGCTGTCAACTTATCTGCATTTTGATTCATAATCGAAAATAGATGTGCTTCTATTAACTACAGTGGTCGACAGCTTGTTCGTTTGGTAACAGAATTTCTGTTAAAAAAGAACGATAAAGGGTTTTCCTTAAGCCTCTGGTGGTTTAGAATACAAATATAAATAAACCCAGTGTAATATTATAATATGTGAGATATTTAAATTACTTTATTTAAGTCACATTTGAAGACTTCGACGCAAAACACTCAATTAAAATCAAGTAATTAGCCTTAACCGTTAACTAGAAAATCAGCTAGCTTTACTATATAAATAAATATTTTAGAAGTACTTCAGTAATTGAGTAATTTGTGTGAAAAGCACCAAAATGGCATTGAAACTTACGTACTTAATTTAACTTTCAGAGTGATTGCGCTTAATAATTAATTTTATTCTATACGAGCTGTTACCCGCGATATCGTCCGCGTGGATTTTATTACGATTGGATTTAACGGGTTTTAATTTTTCTTTGTGGAACCCTAATTCTTTTTCTAAAGTAAAAGTTACTAACTACTTATTGTAACGTTACTCTCTATAATATCAGCTATCTCCCAGTGAAAGTCACGTCAAAATCGGCTCAGCCATTTCGGAGATTAGCCGGAATAAATAGACAGACTTTTATAAGTACTGTATATATAAATTCATATGCATTTAGTAAAACGCTGTTATTTTGACATTACAAACACATATTTTAATTTTATTTATATGTATAGATAAGTATTACGTGGTAGAGCCATGCTGCAGCTATATTACTGGTATAGTTGTAGCACGAATGGGTCGGCTCAACTCTCATCTTGTGTTTCGTATGGTGAGTTTAGAGAACCGGAGACTCGTTTTACTGGTACCGTGGCATTCCATCTTAGTCATCACGGGCGGCAACGTATCTGCATTTTAATTCGTCATCAAGGATAAATGTATATGTCTATGGGCCATAGCAAACACTTACAATCAGGTGGACTTTGTGCTCGTTTGTTACCCTTATCCTATAAAAAAAAAGATTGCTTAACTTTCAGACACTGAATATTTTAGTGCCACACTAACTACTAAAACGAAATACTTGTGAAATCACCCATCTAGCTAAATCTACCTGCATATCGTCTGGCACTCTGCCAGTCACAGATAATCTAATAAAAAAAAAACCATTGGTGACAGTAAATTCACATAAAGCCGGACCGATATGACTTAGGGACCTTCAAGAAAAGAGCCCACTCTTTTTAAAAGGCCGGTAACGCATCTGCAATTCCCCTGGTGTTGCAGTTGTTCATGGGCGGCGGTAGTCACTTACCATCAGGTGAGCCGCATGCTCGTTTGCCCCCTCTCCTATAAATCGCTCCACACAGCGCTCCCACAGAATATGAACTTTAAAAATAAATTTAATGCTACTGTGTTTCATATTGTGAGTGTATAAAATCGGATATTCTTTTAATAGTAACAAGACATTCTAATAAGTCCTCAAGTGTGTTGCATCTTCATTTTGACTCTTAATCGAGAATATAATATGTAGACGTCTAAAGAACACAGCATCTACTTTCCATCAGACTGACTGTGTGCTCGTTTGAGATCGTAAGTCTTTTAAGGGCTGATGAAAATGACGAAATTTATATCCTTATGCATAGACTCGAATACATTTTTTCTGTATATGTATTAGAGACTTTCATACAAAAAAGTAAATGGTCTGTAAACAGTCCTGTATTTCAAATATGTTAAAAATGAGATTTAGATCCAAAATGGGTAGTTTTATTAACCTGTATACGCTTTTATGCCAATATTGAAAATAAATCCTTGTCATAATTATGTTTAATTAATTGCTAAATATCTGATAACTGAAAGAGATTATCAAAGTAAATGCCGTGAAACCTTTCATTTAGATCGAGGCTAAAGCTCGAGCGCTGTAATTAGACAGACGTCATTAGATTGCTTAGAATTTAACGAGCGCCCATCAGAAACAGAATGTAAATTGTAATCTACGTTTTGTTAGACGTGCAGGTTAATTTATTTAAAAATGTTTACTTACAAATATTAATATTATTTTGTAACCGTGGAGATGTTGGATTTCCCTCGGATTTAATATTTAATAAAAATATGAAAATGCATAAAAATACTGAAATAAAAATTATAATACTGTCCTACAGGCTGAATTTTGGTCACACGGCCAGTCTCAACAAATACTAGCTTTCTACGCCATAATAGGATTTTAGTGCCCATGCGTACGCGCAAGCACAAATGCGGTCTCAATCTCTCACTCTTATATTCCGCTGAGACGGTAATTCGAACGGTTATTAGATTATTAGATTTACAATAAAATAATAGGCAATCATAGTCTGTTTTGAACTGACATATTATCATAAACAACCTATGTTTTTTCTTTGATAGGTATAAGAAGTCAAAACTTCACTATAAATCAAAGCCGTTGGCAGTATTGAATACCTTTTTTACATCCATATACCGCTTGAAATGAACTTAAAATATAATTATAATTATTTGTTAATGATGGTTATAATATATTGTAGAGCTGCAGCTATATTACGTAGGTTACTCAATAAGTTTTCAGAAATACAAAGATTATTCTAGATACTATTAATATCCTTACATATGAAATTAGCATTTTATCGTACTGACCAATTTCATCTGAAATATCTCCTCTTTGGTTAAGAATTCCAAATTCAAATTTATAAATTCATTTAGCTGGTACATTTGAGTTTTGAAAACAGTCATTCATTTGTTTTTCCTCATTATTTTTTTTCTTTGGCGTCGCTTATTACCGCACAATGGAAAATATGAAATATCGGTATATTTACGAGTACGAGTTTTACCGTGGCACCAGTGCTGCAGAAACAGCTCGAAGGATTAACGATGTGTAAGGCGCTGATGTCACAAAAGAAAGCGCGGTACGTTTTTGATTTCAACGTTTTCGTTCTGGAAATTTCGACCTTTCGTACCAACCCCGTGGACCACCGGAGGCCAAAGTGGAAAATGAAGAATTAAAGGCTGTGGACGCGGATCCATCACAAAGCATTTCAGAGATAACTGCAGGCTTCGGGGTAAGTGATAAAACTGTATTAATCTACTTGAAGTAAATCGGGAAAGTAAAAAAAGTTGAACGATGGGTACCTCATGAATTGAGTGAATCGAACTCGCAAACACGCGTCGACTGCTGTGTTACTTTGCTCAACTGACACAATAATGAAGGGGTTTTAAATCTCATTCATCATCAAACATCATCATTACTTGTGATGAAAAGTGGATACTGTACGATAATCAGAAGTGCTCGTCGCATGGGCAAAAAGTTACTTGTGAGTGTTTTGTGGACTAGCGCCGGTGTCGTTCATTACAGCTTTCTAAAATCTAAACAAACGATTACGGCAGATATCTATTGTCAGCAACTGCAAACCATGAAGGAAGAACTAGCTGCTAAACAACCGAGATTGGTCAATCGCTCTAGGCCACTGCTGCTTCACGACAACGCAAGATCACACACTGCACAACAAACAACCACTAAGTTAGATGAGCTACAATTGGAATAACTGCGACATCAACCGTATTCCCCGGACCTTGTTTCAACAGATTACCATTTTTTTTTCCGGAGTTTGGACAACTTCTTACACGGAAAATAAATCAAATCCGATGCGGCAGTCCAAACCGCCTTCAAAGAGTTTATTGATTCTCGCCCCCATGTTTTTTTAAGTAAAGGGATCAATGAACTACCTATGAGATGGCAAAAGTGCATAGATAACAACGGTGCATACTTTGATTAATTAAATACATTTTACAAAAAAAATTGACTTTATATTCCTCCCGTACAAAACGCCAATTTCATATGTAAGGACCTAATATTTATTTTACATCTTTTCAAAATATTCTCCATCATGCTCTATACAAATTCGCCTAAACTAACTCTGAAAACACTTTTGCCAGTCTTCTGACAGGTCGGAAATCGCTTCTTCGTAGGCAGCCAGGGCTTCTTCGGCGCTTGAAAAAAGCTTGCCTTTTATTTTTTCTTTGACCCTTGGGAACAAAAATAAATCACAAGGAGCTAAGTCAGGGATGTAGAGTGGGTGACTTAGAGTTTCAACACCAGATTACTCAATAAATGATATTGTTCTAAGGGAGGTGAAAAGGCGTTGCCGTGATGCAGCATGATTCCCCGAAGCCCAGTCTTTGGTCTTCTCTCCTGCACAGCTTGAAAAGCTTTGGGTAATGCAACTGTAGTATACCATTCAGAGTTGACTGACCTACAGTTTTACAGCATTGACGTCGACAAATGTCCGCTCCGCGAAAAAAAAACTAGTTCTAGTATCACCGTTCTTTTGCCGACGTTGTGAAGTCTTTGCAGTTTTGTCGGTAACTGTCCTTCTGAGTAGACCTGTACCGATGATTGCTTTTTATTTTCCGGATCATATTTACAGATCCATGTCTCGTCACCAGTAACGATTTCTGAAACATCTCTAGATGCCCCATTTTCAAAATGTAGGCGCATTTCATGGCACCAATTCACACGACTCTGTTTTTCGCTTTCGGGGAGCAAACGAGGGATCCTTCGACAACAAAGCTTCCTCACTCCAAGATGTTCATGTAGCATGGTATGAATGCTCCCCGAACTTATGCGTACAATCTTTTCGATGTCCGTATATGTGATTCGAGGCTCTTTTCACACCACCATTTCAGTAGTCCATACATTTTCTGCCGTTACTGCTGTTTGCAGGGCCCCGGTTCCTTGATCACATTTAAGATTAATTTTACCCCTTTTGAATTCAGCTAACTACCTAAAAATTGTTGCGCGTAATGGGCCTGAGTCCCCTAATGCTGATTGTAACCATTATAAACTTAATTGTTCGGTTAAACCAAATTTAAAATCATAATATATTTTAGCGCGCAAATGTTCACGGTTAAGTTCCATCGATTTAAATGAAAAGCGCGGGAAGCGTTGCAGGAAAATTAATAGAACTTTGTTTTTTTTTTTAATATTGAGAAATTGGCTTATGGAGTTCTATTTTTAAATAAATTTGCTTTTCAGAAACATATAACACGGGTGCGTGCCATTTTTAAATTTCGAACATCTCAAAACTTATTGAGTGATCTACGTAATAGTATAGCTCCCGTCGGTTCGATCGGGGAAGGACGACGCTCGCACAGAATACAAGCGTATTGCTGCTGTGTTTCGTGTGGTGAGTGTAGAGAACCGGAGACCCTTTTTACTGGAAAAGAGGGATTCTATCTTAGTCCTCACGACTGACAACGTATCTGCATTTTGATTCGCAAACGAAGATTAGATATAGATGTCTATGGGCCAAAGCAACCATTTACCATCAGGTGGACTGTGTGCCCGTTTGTCACTCTTATTCTATAAAAATAATGATGAAAAAATATTTTTCAAACACAAATACATCTTTTTATTAATTTCTATTTATTATATTTGCTTTTTCCTTACTCTTGACTAAAACTTTCAAATATAACTCATAAAATGCTTGATTCCACCACGTTTAAAAATTACATACGGGCAATTAATTCCTAGAAGATTTTTAATAGAATAGGGGTGACAAACAAGCACACAGATCACCTGATGATGAACTGTGTGCTTTTTTGTCACGTGAATGGATGTTGTGGCCCGCAGCCATCTACATCTGTCCTCGGTTAAGTATCAAAATGCAAATGCGCTGTCACCCCTGAGGACTAAGCTAGCATAATAATAAATAAATAAATAGTATCATAATAAATAAATAAATAAATATTTTCTTTCACAAATTTAGTAATTAACATAAACATACAACTTAATTTTAATATGCTACAATGAATTTGTAAGACACTGGTGTCTATTCTAGGATTCTCTTTAGGACAGATCACCAGGTGTGCGTGTGTGTGCGTGTGTGTGTGTGTGTGTGTGTGTGTGTGTGTGTGTGTGTGTGTGTGTGTGTGTATGTATGTGTGTGTGTGCGTGTGCCTGTGTGTAGGCTTGTGTTTTTTAGGTATTAGAATGCCTCGTTTCCAGTAAAAAGCTTCTCCGGTTCTTTATACTAACCATGCGAAACACAGCAGCATTAAGCATCTATTCTACGCTAGCAATTTTTAGTTTAGTCATTCCCAAGCCGAGCCAAGCCATCCGTGTTACAACCATAATAAAGTAGCAGCATGAATCTACGTAGAGCGTACGTGATGAACACAAGCTAGTTATTCCTTCAAACTTCACTTGCTTCGTGCTAAAGTAACGATCTCGTTAAAATATTCTGCGTAATTGTTTTTCAATACATGTTTTTATCATCGGCAGTACCTGTTAAAAGTATAATTGCCAAAGTCAAAATCACAATATTCTCATTCAAAGCAACTTTTGAAAGTCTAAAAAACTACTCCATCGCTTCAATAAGTCCCTACTGTAGGAGACCTTGTGAGAAGAACCGTCAAAAAACTCATTAGACAAAAAAATATACAGGGTTATTTTGCAATAACCGGCCAAATTTGCAGAAAAGGTTCAGAATAAGTAATATAAGCAAATGGTGACGACAACTTAATTAAAAAAAAAATAACATACAATTCTGTCCTTTTTATTTTTTAAATTCAAAATGCGTGGTAATGCAATATTTTAACTGATTTTACTACAAAGTAAAATCAGTTAAAATACACAAATGCGCACATTCCTAAGTGTCGATCGGTAGGCAAAAACGTTGTTGCCCATAAACCACATTCATTTAGGGATAATTTCAAATAAATGTAGAAGCCTTATTTACTCGTGGTTTCAAAAACTGCAATAACGGTATATCATTAGTTATATTTATTTGAACTTAAGTTTTAAATTTGGCTACTTTCTCAAAAATAACCCTATATGTACACATATATAAATTTTATTTCATTTCAAGTATCCAGGACTCATTATTATAGTTTAGGGTTGTTATAAATTATATAGTAATCTAATTTATAACAACCTTTTTTCAATTAGCATGCTTTTACATCTTTCTTGAATTTATGCAATAGCAACTCACACACTGTAACCGTTACGAGCATCACTCATTTAACCTGTGGCGTAGCACGTTGGGTTATTTTACTCCCAACATTTTTAAAATGCAATGATTTCATATCAAAACACAACCAAATGAATCGATTTTCTCGGTAGCTGAAGCTTAAGACCTGCAGCGTCGATTAACAGGTCTGTGTCAGTACTCCGTGCCGCGTACCGCGGTCGTGTGTGCACGCGCATAAAGTGGTTCCCGGGCATTTTTAACCCCACGTTGTACAGGACGTCGCGAAAAATTAAGTATATCTTTCCTCGGTTTTATGTTACACATACAATAGGTGTTTTATGTATACAATATTGTATTTATTATAGGTGCAGATATTAAATAAACCTACAAAGATGAATGATGCTCGTATTGCGGCATTGTTATTGGAGGAATATGAGACTAAACAAACGTTACCCACGTGTACCACGCGATATAAGAAAATACGTGTATGAAATTCTAAATGAAGAAGTTCTAGGACCATCACCAAAGCAGCCAAGAAGGCCTCAAAGATGTTGGTCCTGTCCTAGAAACAAGGACAGGAAGACCCTGAATGGCTACTTTAAATGTAAGAACTAAGAACATGCAAATTTAATACGCCAAAATTGTCCTGATGATGAAAAGGAATGATCTCTCTCAAATAACCTACCGTGTAGTTATATATGTTAAGACAGTTCTCTTGATTTAATTAATAAGCAAAATAATTACATTTTTGTTTCAAAAATATTTTTGTTGATTTTTTATAGTAGCTGATTGGAATTCGTTGATTTTATGGAGAAGTTCTTGTTGTTCTTTAATTGTATTTTTTCTTAATAGATGTTTATTTTTATACATTCTTGCGTATTATTTATTCACTTATTAATATAAATAACTAAAAATTGCACATAAACTTATTACACTTCGTGTACACTCAAACAAGATGCAAAGTATATTCTACCTGTACCTTGGGGGTTATTTTAACCCCATAATGTACAGATGAGGAGTATTTTTCACCTTGTACGCCGAAGGTTAATCAAAAATTTTACTATAGTTTCTAATATTAATAAGTAGCCTCGGCAACCGAGCTTTGGTTGGCTTTCGAAAATAAAATTTATTTTCTCAGGGATGACACCCATCTAGGTCAACTTGGAAGGTAAAACAAACATACAAAATTTCATCCAAATCGTTACAGCCGTTTTCGAGAAACGAATAAAATATATTATTATGTATATAATATATAAGAATTGTTCAATTAAATTATAAGATTCCTAGTTTTTGAAATAATACATAGGATCATGGTAAAGGTAAATATAGATTTCATTGTACAAAATAATTGTTCTAGTGTAATAATGTATGCCACTCTGCAGCTATATTACGGTTATAGCAGGATTGGGTCGGCTCGACCGGGGAAGGACCACGCTCTCGCAGAATATCATCATGAAATAGCAGGTTGATGCTGCTGTGTTTCGTATGGTGAGTGTAGAGAACCGGAGAACCTTTTTACTGGAAACGAGGCATTCTATCGTAGTTCTTAGAAGTGACGACGCATCTGCATTTTGATTCTTACGAGTATAAATGTATATGTCAATAGGTCACAGCATCCACTTACCATCGGGTGGACTGTGTTCTCGTTTGACACTATTATTCTATTAAAAAATCCATTGAAAAAACAAAGGAAAATATTTCTATAAACCGAACGCCGCCAGGATATCCCCTAATTTTTTAATAAATTATTCAATTATTCATTACTGTCTTATCGAAATTCCACTGCTGAATATAGATCTTATAGATTACCTCATATATTTGCCATAGTTGCCACGCTTGGCAGGCGGTTTGAGTCATTATCTCTAAGGAAATAGTATTTCTGGAATAGAGTATACAGTATTTTTTTGTACTACTATCAGGAAGATATTGCTGCCCATTTACTGGGTCATTTCCCTCTGTCGCCTCTTAGGATATTATGATAACTCTTACACCACAACTGCGCGGCAATAATAAAGATTGAATTTAAAATGTAAATTCGAGCGTATAGAGACACAGAGAGAGAGAGAGAGAAAAGTAAAAAAGTTGCCGAAAGCATTACCATTGCAGCAATAGTGACTATAGGGAAGTGGCTTGGTAATGAGTTGCTGCGCTGGGGGCCGCGGGTTCGAATCCCGTACGGAACAAGTATTTGTAAGACCTACAAATAATTGTTCCGGGTTTGTAAACTACCTCCACGATACAGAAGAAAATCCTACTGTGGGAGTAACATTTTTTAAAAAGGATAAAAAAATAGAAAATGATAAAATAATATAGTAGTAAAGTCCAACACACGTAGCTATAGCCCGTTAAAGACCTAGACAACTAGCAGCGATACCGTAGAACCAGAGAGAAGTATGTTCCTTGCCGTAGAATCGAACTTCAACCGTTGCTAATTCAAGTAAGACTACAATCAGAACAATAAAAATTTTATTTTTTTGAAGTAGTAAAATTAAACATATTTATTAATGGTTAATTTTATTAGTTTATATCCATATCATAGGTATTATTTTATAAATTTTGTGCTTACAAAGGACTGAAGACTGAATATGCGACGTTTCAATTTCATAAAATTAACACAACAACAAACATCGCCATCAGTACCGTCTACTAAAAGTCCACTGCTAAACATAGGCCTTCCCCATAAATTTCCTTGTAGAGATTTTGCCATAATTGCCACGGTTCGCAAGCAATTTAGCAACTGCAAGTTTTTCAATATTTTTGGTTGTTGTTAGAAAGATACTGCTGCCCATATAGAGTTTCAGTTTCCCTCTATCGCCTCTTACGACAGCCACGTAAGTGCGCCGCCACTACACTTAACAACAAAGTAAGCAGCTAAAAGCAATTGCATGTTAGTCTTGTTAAACTAATGATTCACACCGACTTACGTCTTTAATTATAACAGCCTTCATGCCTGTCATGTTTTAATTGGTAGTTAAAGTGAACGTGTAAGAAGTCAACTTGAATTTTTATAGCTAGAATTCACTTTAAAGACTGGTTTCATTGTCGGCCTTTATTAGTCTTCTGCTGGATATGAGTTTCTTCAAGAAAGTGTCATTATCTCTAAGGAAATAGCATTTCTGGAAAAGAGATGAAGTCTAATGACATTTTTAAGCACTTAAATCGTTTTCTCATCCACATCAGCCTAAAATCATTCCATGAGAAGATTATTTTCTTGTCGTAATTACTACATTTTGTAGCACGATTGGCCATTGTAATATGCAATACATTTTTGAAGCTTTTCTGTTGCCGGTCTGGAAGTTTTATATTTAGTATAATACATAAATGAGTTTCAAAGGCCAAAGAGAAATCTAAACATATATTTCCAAAAATTTCAATTTTTAATATATTCTTAATACAACATGACCGTGTAGCTGTGGTGTAAAAATATCCACTACTCAATATCGTCCCGTGAGTGTGGTAAGTGACAACGGAAGGAAACTAAATAGGAGCTGGGCAGCAGCGTCTGCGTTATAACAGCTAAACTTAAGTAGACGCGGTTGCCAACTCTTGCCAAAATTGGTAAATATATTCCATAAGAGCTAAGCTATGGGGCTCTATGGTTAGCAGTGGGCTTTTGATAGGCTATAACGGGAACTAAGAAGGCAAGGATGACGAGAAACATTTATCTAGGAAGGAGATGTGCAAGTCGAAAAAATTTTACTAGGATTAAATAGCGAAATAAAATTAGCTTAGCTGTGTTGATTTTGATCTGGAGGCTATTACAGATCCATTGTGACTGTGAGCCAGCTGTATTATTATCTAAAATTGTGTTTGTTATCATTGTATTTATAAAGCTAACCTACAAAATGAAGCTTATAGTTTTACTCTAAAGAGGAAAAAGGGAAAGGAAACATTTTACCATATGTGGGCTTTTAATGTTAATGAGATTTGTTTGTATTCCAAACGTGCTGAGGTCTAAAACAAAAATCATTCATTTTCATTGATTTTTAAAACATTCCCCGCTTCCAAAAATGGGAGTTGTTTGCAACCTGTCTGTTGTTTTGGGACCGAAGTATGACTTAGTCTTAGACTAATTAAAAAAAAGGTACTTAATTCAACCCTTTTTCTATGATTAGTTTTTGATTAAAAAGGTTGATCCCATTTATATTTGAAGAAAATATTTCATCCATGAGGGTGGGAAAATCAACGTAAAGTTTTTAATGTTACCTCGAGCATGTGATATTGTTTTTTCCACTCAAAAGGGTCGGTGCGAAGTGGTTCTATGAGATAGTGTATCGCTGAATTAAAAGCCCGACTTCAAAAATTATTAAATAACGTGGAAATTATTATTTTTAGTATTTTGAATTCGGTTCTTACTTTTAAAATTTTTAATTATTATTAGTTTTAAATGTTGTAGTTATAAATAAATGTATTTACATAGGTCACTTCTCTCTAGTTTCTGTAATGTTAGTGCTGTTAGCCTTTAGGTTTTTACAGCTTCATCGGACACAGGGCTTTAAAGAAGGGGATGGGCTTACAGTTTCCAACGTTACTTTCGTAACGATGTTCACTTATACAAGTGTTTCGTGGACAGAAGGTGTTATCTAATCGCTGTCAGTCACTATAAGTTTTTTAGTCTTTTACTTCATTGTGTTTTATGACTCTTACGAAATAAGATAGTGCACTAATTTCTTGAACACTATTAACCACCATATTATAAAGTACTTAAAAAAAAGGAGGTTTACAATTCAAGTGTTTTACTACGTATATTACGCAATATTTTCGTCAATTGTGAACCAATTGTCACTTACTAAATAGCCTAAAGTTCAATGATGATCCCTATGAAAAACTGGAGAAAAAATTCCACCCCTAAAGGTGACAAAATAATAACGATAAAGTTTTAATGCATTCCATTCAAATGGGTAAATAAGATTAACTTTTAATAAAAAGTTTAAAGCCGAGTTCAATATACTAAAAACAATTTCATATTTTGATGTAATTTTTATATACATTATGTCTTAGCAGTGACTTGAGAATATAAAATATTTTTATTCATTCTAGTTATTTGAAATCGACTTTTACTTTTAATGGAAAATTAATCTTTTTATTCGTCTTTAGGGGCTACTGCTGTGCACAGCCCTCTCTCAATGTTGGCGAGATTTGCCATAATTACTATGTTTTGCAAGCAGATTGGTGACCCAGTAGCAGATGACTCTTTATGCAGGCCTTTTAAAGAACTTTTATGCTACTCTTTGTAACCAGTCTGGAGATTTTATATGTTCAATAAAAACAGATAAGTTACTTACTATCAAAACCAAAATATCTTCCGGGCTCATTACTAATTTGTCTTTTACTTTACTAACGAAATACGCGATGATTGGTTTTTTCTGCTGTCACCACACGGGTGACAACATAACTCAGTCAATTATTTGTAAATATAATATAGATATTTATTGTAAATATTTCTTTTCTAACCCCCATAGATAACATATAAATTTAAATTTGCTCTCTTGCAGAAATAAAAGTCGCACCACCCAAGTATGGAATCATCACAATAAAACTACAGCCTTTTATAATTTTTGCAATATTTATGTAACTTAACCATTTTGTACACGGTAAAGCTATGCTGCAGCTATAATGGACTGCAAACAAACATATGCGTAAAATAGCAGCACTATGTTACTTCATTGTTACTTCATAAATAAAAACTATATATATATATATATATATATATATATATATATATATATATATATATATATATATATATATTTTGCGGCTTTCAAATTTTCAAATATTTCACGCGCGTTAGCAAACTATATCGTGTTCTTAACTTATTAAATCCGTTCAATGCTCCACACTACCTTTGATCAGTTTGTGAAATTGGGATTCAGCATTTTTGAATGGATTCTCTACAATGAAACATACGCCAGGTCTTTGCCCGAGAATTAGCCGGGTGCGAGATATGGAAGTAAGGTTATTACTTAGAGAAAAAATTGCATTGTGATAAATTGAAAGAAAAATATCTTATAACGTATAAAATATTCTAAAAACAACAGTTGAATGTATGCCGTGTGGAGTCGGCAAAAGAAAATCCATTAGCCCATTTCATCCCGTGGGTATCGTAAAAGACGCAAATATATAGAATTCGATATAAAGACCATGGTTACGAGTAACGACGCATTCTATCTTAATCCTTAGAGGTGACAATACATCTAAATTTGAATTATACGAGGTAGAGCCATGCTGCAGCTATATTAATAGTATAGTTGTAACACGAATGGGTCGGCTCGACCGGGGAAGGAACACGCTCTCACAGAATACCAGCGTAAAATAGCAGCTTAATGCGGATGTGTTTTCGTATGGTGAGTGTAGAGAACCGGAGACCCTTTTCACTGGAAAAGAGGTATTCTTAATCCTCACGGCTAACAACGCATCTGCATTTTGCAAACGACGATAGATGTTCTATGGGCCACAGCAACCACTTACCATCAGGTGAATTGTGTGCTCGTTTGTCACCCTTATTCTATAAAAAAATAAAAAATTCTTAATCGAGGATAGATGTAAGGGCCTACGGGCCACAGCATCCACTTGTCATCAGGTAGACGGTGTGCTCATTTGTTCAAAGTCGCTCAGCTATGGAGAGGGCTATGCTCGATGTTTTTCTGCGTGATAGACTTTAAAATGAGGATATCCGCAGTAGAACCAGAGTAACCGACATAGCCCAAAGAATGAGTATGCTAAAGCCATATATCTCGAAGAACCGACAACCGATGGGGAAGAAAGGTTTTCGAGTGGCAGCCTCGTACTGGCAGGCGAAGTATAGGCCGTCCACCCACTAGATGGAATGACGACCTGGTAAGACATGCAGGAAGCCGATGGATGCAGGTGGCTCAGGACCGTGCTTTGTGGCATTCCTTGGGGGAGGCCTATGTTCAACAGTGCACTTGTTAAGGGCTGTAATGTTGATGATGATGATGAATTCAAAGTAATCAAGATTGAACAGCCTCTCTGTCGCCATCTTTGTCGACTTATCGTAGTAAAATAATTTTTAAAATATTTTTAAACGTAATTATTTCCTATATTTAACCGAACACTACACATTGAATAAAACTACTTTTACTGATACTGAAATATTTGAATACCCTTTGAAAAATAACACTGTGTGTAGAACTTATATAGTATAATGTTCACAATACGTATCACTGGCTCACTATCACACCAAGTCTCCCTAGGTACACGTCCTACCTCAGTGCGCTCCACAACGCAACTCCCCGCCGCAACTCCGTGCAACCACCGAGTAACGTGCTACCCCCATTACTTGTGTATATGAGACAGTGTATTGAATCTATTAAATAGATACAAACACTACATCCCTTCCTTATGAATTAATTTTAATCAAATGAAATACAGTTTTAAACCGAGGTAATTTTTTTAATTTATTAACTTATTTTTCGAATCAATACAAAATCAATAAGTAATTAAACTTAATTTGCCTCGTTATAATCTTTACTTTCGAGACCTCCCGAAGATGATGTGGTCTCGTCCCGGATAGAGTTCCAGCTTCCCTCTATTTTCTTTAAATGTATAACGTTTCTCCGTAATCTTTGTCCTGTCTCTTCATTTCTCACAGTGATATCACCACCTACCGATTTCTCCACAACGTGCGGGGTAGGGCTAAAATTTGCAGTTAATTTGTTTGTTCTTTCCATGTTTTTTAAATAAACCTTATCTTCTTCTATAAATTCTGAATCTTTTGCTCTTCTCTTCCGGTCTCCATATTCTTTACCCTTTTCTTTTTGTAGTTTATCCCGATCCCTAATTTCTGAATAGTCTTCTTTACTATTCATATTTTTTAACATAGGTATTTTATCTCTATTTTGACGATTAAAGAAAAGTTCCGATGGTGATTTCCCTGTTACTGAATGTGGAGTAGAGTTATACATCATCAGATATTCATACAGTGTCTCCTTCAAGTCTTTTTTTTCAAGTTGACTGATTCTAAGTCGTTTTAATATGTCACGATTTTGGCGCTCTACTTCTCCATTCATCTGGGGCCAATACGGTATTGAATTTAACAGTTTAATATCACACTCAGCACAGAAGTTTTTAAATTCTTCACTTATAAATTGCCGCCCATTATCCGCACTAATCGAAACTGGGTAACCAAGGCGACTAAATATCTCTTTTAGATATTTTATAATTTGTGCACTGTTGATGGTTTTAGTTATCTTGATTTCTTTGTAACGGCTGTAATAGTCAATTACTACCAAAAGATAATCGTTAGTTGGTAGTGGTCCCAAAAAATCCATCGCGATATCAACCCACGGTTCTGCTCGAAGTTCCCGCCGTTTCATGGGTACAGGTAGATTTGGCAGTCCCACAAGAGTGCACCCTTTGCAACTCTTGACCAGCATTTCGACATCTTTATCAATCTTTGGCCACCAGACTTTAGCTCTTAAACGTTCCTTCATAGACACGATTCCAGGGTGACCTTCGTGGGCTGCTACTAATACTTGTTTTCTTAATTTATTTGGAATTACAATTTTATTTCCTCTCAAGAGGATGTTGTCATAAAAACAAAGTTCATCTTCAAAAATTTTAAAGATTTTGTCTGACTCGTCCCACTGATTTTTATAGAGACCATTTTTTACGTTTGTTATTTCTAAGTCACTTCCAGATTGTAAAATTATATCTCGCATAGAAATAGCATGCGGTTTTGCTAATTCTACTATTTGACATATATGGTCGTCCCGTATAGGTTGTACATTTGTTTCTTTGCATAGTCGTGATAGTGGATCTGCAATGTTTGTATTTCCTGGCTTATATTTTATCTTATATCTATAGGCCTGTAATTTCAAAACCCATCTTTCAACGCGAGCACACGGCTTTAACTTGGGACTAAATAAGAATTCCAATGGCTTATGGTCAGTAATTAAATCGAATTCTTTCCCAAAAAGAAACGTCTTAAAATGCTCGATAGCCCAAACAAGAGCAAGGGCTTCCTTCTCTGTTTGGCTGTATTTCCGTTCACAATCTGTTAATGTCCGATTTCCATAGCCAATGATTCTGGGGCCCCTTTCATCAATTTGTACCAAAACAGCTCCTAATCCCACAGGGCTTGCATCCGCTATAACTTGGGTCTTGTCTTTGACGTCATAATATCCTAATGTTTCTATTTTTGTTAATTTCTCTTTGAGACACTTAAACGCATGATCCTGTTTCTTTGTCCAGTATTTTTCTATGTTAGCCTTTTTTCCTAATTTTATCCTAAGTAATTCTCTTAACGGTGCATTAATTGTAGCTAGTTTAGGATTCCATTTATTTATGTAATTTACTAATCCAAGAAAACTTTGTAACTCTTCAATTGTGTTTGGTACTCTAAATTCTTGTATGCTTTTGATATATTTAGGTAGAGGTGTTACCCTTTCTGGTGTTAATTCGTGTCCTAGAAATTTGACCTTTTGCACTTTATATAAGCATTTATCTTTATTGAGCAGGACATTATTTTCATTTAAAACATCCAATACTTGTGATAGTCGCAAATCATGTTCTTCTCCACTGCTGCCCCATATTAAAATATCGTCAATGAAATTGATTACCCCTTCACATTTGATTATCATTTTTTCCAAGATTTTTTGGAACAGCTCTGGTGCACATGAAACTCCAAACATAAGTCTTTTATATCTGTAAAGTCCACTAGAAGTTACAAAAGTTGTTAAATATCTGGAGTTAGGATGCAGCTCAACTTGATGGAAAGCATTTTTTATATCTAGATTGGAAAAATACTTTGCTTTTCTTATTTTCGGCAGCAAGTGGTCCATACTAGGCAATGGGTGATTTTCTCTGAGAATTGCTGTATTAGCTCGCCTCATATCGACACAGAGACGTATATCTCCATTGTCTTTTAATATTGGTACAATAGGCGATACCGATAAAGATGGTTCATCTACTTCTTCAATAATATCGGCATCTAATAACTCCTTTATCTTCCTTTTTATATTTTCCTCGATAGGAATAGGTATTCTACGATAGGGCTGTATTACCGGTTTTATGGATTTATTTATCGGAATCTCCACTAAAATACCTTTAAACTTTGGAAACTGCCTGCTTAGTTCCTGATCAAAGTGGTTTATACTAACGCCTACTTTTAAAACTCCTAATCGTATAGCTGAATCCTTTCCTAACAAATTCCTGGATCCGTTTTTTATGACATAAATAGAGGAGGGGTCAGTTTTTCCATTCGTTTTAATTTCGGTTTCGAACGAACCTTTTACATCGAAAGGTATACTACTGCCATAGGCTAGTAATATTTTATTTGGTTTCTTAGTTTGATTTTTACAACTAACTTTATGTATTTTCAAATATTCCCATGCTTTATCCGTTATTAAATTTGATTTACTCCCTGAGTCGATCAGCATATGAAGCTCGACGCCACCTATATCACACTTTATGGTTGCATCGTCATTTACATTAAAGATATACTGAGAATCATCGTCTTCTAAAGTATTGACTGAAGAGTCCTTACGGGGCCTTTTATTTCTATTATTTCTTATGTCTTCTTCTTGCTCGTGTTCTATTTTCCTTTTAAATCTATTTAACTTTGTTTTACAGCATCTTTGATAGTATCCCACTTTTCCACACCCGTGACATTTTTTTTCTTTGGCTGGACATTTTGGGTTCTGAATATTGTGCGTTGCTTTTCCGCATCTTCCACACTTAAAATTTCCTGACCTCATTTCAGTTTTTCCCCATTTCGAAGTATCCTTGCTCTTACTCGTGACTGAATTTATCTCGCTGGTCTTTTCTTTCCGTTCATAGCTTTCTAGTTGATGATTTACTGCCTCTAATGTTTTTGCTTCTATAACTACCTTGTCTAATGTCACATCATCCCCCATCGTTAAAATCTTTTTCCTGAGCTCTACCGATGCACATCTTTCTATTATTTGATCGATAATGTAGTCATCAGGCTTATCAAATTTTCATTTTTTAGCTTGATCTCTCAATTTTAAAAGAAACTTTTCAAAATTTTCACCGTCTTCTTGTTTAATCGAACGAAAAATATGTCTCTCATAAGTTTTATTTTGTTTAGGGAGGAAATAGTTATCGAGCTGTTTTAGGGCTAATACTTAATTTTATCTACAATATTAAAAACTACGATAATAAAAAAGAAAAACTAAAACTAGAAACTTAATTATCATATAGTCCTACTCCCCGCGGTATCGTGCCAAGAACGCTGGCTGCGTTTCCCCGCTGAATGGCTATACTTAGCCTTTGAGCGAGGAAAGAACAAGCCCTCTTATCACCAGCAGCAACGACCAGCCGCGGATGGAGTTCCTTTAGGAACTTCACCGCACGTGAACCCCACGGACCGATAGTCTCTACAGCAAATGGCACAAATATGTAGTCATCTCTCAGAGACTCATATTTGCGCCACTTACTCAGTTCAGCTGCCTCTGATGCCGCCCCGGCTTTAAACGAGGTACCCCTGAGATGAGAGGCCGCCAGAGTGTCTACGCAAGTAGCATCCCACACTAGGGCTTTACCTCTCTCCCAAGGGACCAATGTCATACCGTCGGGTCTCTTGCCATCGTCTCTAAATATTCCACAAGGCTCTAAAACCGAGGGAACATTTATAGAGGCAAGAGCCCTTCGGATGACATCGTTCAAAGAACTGTGTCGTGAAAACCTACCAGCGCTTTTCTTACATGAAAGTCCGTGGAGTCCAAACTTGTCGACGCTGTTACCACAGGGGCATTGATGGGGTTGACAAATCGCTGCTCCTAGTCGGATTCCTACGGCAATACGCAAGCTTTCCCTATCAAGTAATGTGCCGAGATTACTTGATGGTAAAGCGTGTAACCAGTGACTAGATTCCTTAGTCGAAACAGCTAGAAGGCGTGCCTTATCTTGGTCACTATGGAAATTGTGAAACAAATCCTTCTGCACGCCCTGTACCAACGGAATATCCCACTGTTTTTGTTGGTTAACTTCCAGTGGAATATTTTCACCAGGACAGAGCGTTTGCCATGTCTGCCCTGCCTCCGTAGCAAAGCATAGGTCTACTTTATTATTTAAAATTATGTTACATAAGTCACTGACACTATGCACGGAAGCAAGGAAAGCAGGCAATGCAACGCTAGAAAGATTTCTCACACCAATGCCACCAAATTTTATAGGTAAAGTAGCTTGAGTCCAGGCTGTTGTATTTAAAGTTAAATTTAGAATTTTTTCTATAATTGGGCTAATTCAAAATTATCTACTCCCTCCTGCACTGCACTGGTATCTTGCAAGTTGTAAAATATATCCTGAAGCCCGGTTCCGCCTAACAATAACAAAGTTGCTCTCTTTTTTATTGGGCATTGTATATCGGCTGCTTCGAGATAAATCTTTAAAGACCTTTTCCATTTCTCCCATCGCAAGCCTACTGACGTGCTGTCTCCCTCGAGTTCTAATTTTTCCGGTGACGGTAATAAATTTGACATTTCGAATCCTTGGCAACCTGAAAATAAATGCAGTTTAAAGCATCCTATCTCCAATTTAATGGAAACCAATATCTCCAATTTAATGGAAACCAATATCTCCAATTTAATGGAAACCAATATCTCCAATTTAATGGAAACCAATATCTCCAATTTAATGGAACCCAATATCTCCAATTTAATGGAACCCAATATCTCCAATTTAATGGAAACCAATATCTCCAATTTAATGGAAACCAGTATTTCCAATTTAATGGAACCTTTTTTTTTCTATGATCTAAGTACCCTATTATTTTAATTCACAGACTCAAAATATGGTTTATAATTCGACACAAATTAAATAGTATTATTTTGCAAGTTCATATATAATAAATCCTTCCATTTTAGTCTTAAATAAGCAAAATTACATAGCTCAGCTTTAATTTATGCTTAAATGAATATATGATTCAAAAGTTGTAAAAGCCAGAAGAAATTCTTAGTAATATTGAATATTTTATTCGTTCACTCTTTTTTGGTAGAAAATATTAAAAACATTCTTTAGTTCTACATAACTAATTAGTCATACTTTATATTTATTTATGAAATATTTACCATTGACTGTACACTATGTATTTAGCTCATTTTAAGTAACATAAACTCAATGTTGATTTTTAGAAAACAAGGGGTTATTATTTTTTTTTTTACTTACCGTTTTTCTCCTCGTCGCCACTTGTAGAACTTATATAGTATAATATTCACAATACGTATCACTGGCTCACTATCACACCAAGTCTCCCTAGGTACACGTCCTACCTCAGTGCGCTCCACAACGCAACTCCCCGCCGCAACTCCGTGCAACCACCGAGTAACGTGCTACCCCCACTACTTGTGTATATGAGACAGTGTATTGAATCTATTAAATAGATACAAACACTACACTGTGTGTATATATATATATATATATATATATATATATATATATATATAAACAGTGAATACATGTATAGAAATAAGTATATACGAACCCATGAATTCAAAATTAATACCTACATAAATAGTTTAACTTAATGGGACGCAGTTTCTAAAAAGATTTATAGTTTTCGTTTAAGAATTGGCGTATCTGTAACTTTCAATTTATTTGTTGTAATATTTTATAGTAACCTTGAGGTATTTCTGTTGCATGCATTGTAATTCAATAACCATATATTGATGTACGTCGTACAATAATCCGAGCCATTCAAACTATGCCATCAATTTAAGTTGACCTCATTCCTCTCCTTGAGGTCAGGACCTATAAACTAAATTAAATACACAAACAGTCTTAAGCAAAAGACGAGTTATCGCTAACTTAGTTTATTAAATAGTTACACTTCACAGATTTATGTACAAGTTTGCTTTAATTGGCACGGTATTTCTCTTATAAAACTTCACTTACACTGAAACATGCTACTTCCAATTACGGCGACATCTTTCAAACGTTTGAGGCTGCTTTTCCACAGGTATGCGCGCAAATACAGACACACTGAATCATATATAGTGTATAAATAATATCAGAGATATATTAAGAACTAGCTCTTCCCCGCGACTTCGCCCGCGCGTAATTTATTACGATTGGATTTTATGGGTTTTATTTTTTTTCGCGGAAGCCTAATTCTTTTTCTAAAATAAATGTAGCCTAAGTTACTTCTTATAACATCAGCTATCTGCCAGTGAAAGTCCGGTCAAAATCGGTCCAGCCGTTTCGGAGATTAGCCGGAACAAACAGACAGAGAGACAGAAAGACAGACAAAAATTTTAAAAATCGTGTTTTTGTTATAAGTACCGTGTATACTTTCATATGCATATAGTAAAAAGCTGTTATTTCGACGCTACAAACACTTCAATTTATTTATTTGTGTAGATATCATACAAGGATTATAGAAGAGAAGAGACTTTATGCTATTTATAGTTATATATAAATAATAAATATATAGTTTGGAAACGGCTATGCTCGGAATATTTATTCAGAATAAAATGTAACGAAAGGATATCCGCAGAAAAACAAGAGTAACTGACATTGTCCAGCGGATATGTCGAAGAACCGGCGGCCGGTGGGGAAGAAAACATCTTGAGTGGCAGCCTCGTACAGGCAAGCGAAGTGATACCGTACTTTTTGCCGATATATGGAGGAGGATTGTGTTCAACAGTAGACTTGTGATAGGCTGTTATGGTAGCGATAGTGAATGTTATGATAATAACTAATTGAATGTGATTTATAATTAAGTTTATGCTGATACAATAAACCCTATTCTTTTTGCCAATTCTCAAACGAAAAAAAGAATGTATGGTAATAATTTTTTTGTCATTCTTTACACCTTTAAAGTCCACTGATCTCTAAAGAGTACGAGCTCGTACGAGTAATGAGTAGTTGTCACGCTTGACAACCGATTTTGTACTTTTATTTACAATTACAAAAACAAAACTATGAATAACTACTCGTAACATGCAAAAACATTACAGGAATTGCAAAAGGTTATTATGCAATAGAAGTATTTAAAGCTTTAAGAGTAATTAGAAGTTAACGTCTCATATCAATATAGTTTTGATGTGAAATATCATATAGTAAAACCGACTCGTATGCAGTGACGGCGAACTACGTGATGCCGTCTCTCTTATGCCGTCATGCCCCTTCTACGGCGAAGTATACTTGTACACATCATTGCTTCTCTGTGTGAGTTGTGTACTGAGTGTGCCTTTCTATTTTTTTTTTCCTCCATATTCTTTATTGGTTTCTAAATAAAATTAAATCCCAACCCAAGCATACAACTGCAAGACTTCAAGATACTGTAAGTTCATACTTCGTGGATCGGAACAAAAATTAATAATTTTTAATCTGGAGGTAGCCGTGGTTAACTGTGACATTGGGACGTCATACACCTCAGCCACCCCATGGGTGCTGTAAAGTACTCGAAACATCGGGAATATAAAATAAGTTAATATACGCGATAAAATCCGTAAAACTTGTTTTATTTAAATGTGTAGTGTTCGCGTAAATATAAGAAATCATTATTTCTATAACGGTTATTGGGTTCGCGTAATGTGATGTTTTACAACGAGTTCTGAGGGGCTCGACGGCTGTTATGCATAAATTTACTAAAATAAAGGCGAGAAAATTAGTTCTCTAAAAATGCGCGTGGTGAAATAATTAGATCCTACAATTTAGTATATCAGGTAAGAGTGGTGTTGGTTAGATTAAGTTATGGAGGTGACAGTGCACGCGATTCTGGAAGAGAGGTGTTCTTTAACACATTTTTGAGTTTTATTAATAAAAAATTGAAATATTCATAAAGCAGTATTAACCCTTAGCCATATATTAATTTTTTTTATCACACGATAATTTATGGATGAAAAGAATTTAAGCGCAAAGAATATCGGGAAAAGGGCCTTCAACGTTTTATCGTTGTAGGAAAGTTACGAGTGCCGTTATATGAAATTCTTCAGTTGTTGTCCTCATTACTCACAACTCACAACATCAAAATTCACACTTACACACTACTTTTACACTTAAGATTAACAAGTATTAAATACTTCAGTAATATGCATCAATTCTTGGCCTCTCAACCTAGATATCTTATATTACTTTACTTTGCAATACTTATTTTTCAGAAATATGTTAATTGTTATTGCGCACTACAACCGATCGGTATTTTATTCGAAACGGATGATAACTCTTTTATCACCGTCGGAGTGTACATATACATTAGGGTAAAGTATTATTCACTAAGTGACTTAAACATCCTTAAATTTTTAAATTCGTATATTATTAGTAAACACACACTCGTAATTATTATTTTGATTATACTATACATTAATTATAGCTTTAAAATTAACATTATCACTCCAGTTGTTTATTTTATACTATTAGTGAAAGAATTTGAGTTTAAATTGCACTATGGAACGTATTTAAGTAAATCCCAAATACTTAGTTATGGGCACTTACTTATAGTGGTTGCTTTACATATTTATTGCACACAATTTAAATGTTTGGTCTTAATTACTAATATAATTAAAAGGCGATAGCACAAAAGACTTAAGCGATGATCTTGAACAATTTTCAATATCAAACGCCTCACTACTTTATGATCTGGATAATTTGTCTAGGTTAATATCTAATCAAAATTGTAACTTAAAAATAATGCATCAAAACATTAGAAGCATAACTCGCAATATGGATGAACTTAAAGTTCTAATACATAGGACAGCTTTAGAATGGGACTTAATTCTTCTTACAGAATGTTGGTTGCCGTCCACCCACTATATTCCGATAATGGATGGCTATAGCTACTGTAAAACTCTTAATAATGCAACCCAAAATGAGGGTATAGTAGTGTATTTCAAAAAATCTTTGAATATAACCTGGCAGGAGTTGTCAATATCAGATTGTAATTCTATTTTTCTAAAAATATGTAAGGACACTATAGTCATTGTAATTTATAGACCACCTGGATTTAAGGATCTCACAAATTTTATTGAATCGCTTAGTAATATGCTCGATCAATATTCACATTATAAAAACATAATTATTATTGGCGATATTAATATAGATATTGTCATACATAGTAAAGAATCGTACGCTTCATATTACTTAAATAGTCTAGCATCTAAAGGTATGTTACCTGCCCACACCTTCCCTACCCATGGCAAAACGTGTCTAGATCACGTTGTATTGAAAACAAAACTACAATCAACCTGCTACGTTGCGGAGACTTCCATTACTGATCATGACACTCTTATATTTCTATTTGAGGCTAATTTCAGTACACGTAGTTTGCCACCAAAAATTAGAGAACGTATAAATTATGATAAATTAGATAGTTACCTTAGCACTTTAGACTTTAAAAGTATTTATTCTATGGTGGACGTTGACTTAGCAGCTACATTCCTGATAGAATCCTTAAGTAATGCTTTAAAAATGAATACAAAAACAAGTAAAGTTTCTAATCGCAAAATTATTAAAAAGCCCTGGATTACCCCAGGTATTTTGAGATGCTTAAGAAATCGTGACAAATTACACCAAAAATGTAAAAAATATCCGGATGATGACGTAATCATAACTACATACAAACGTTACCGTAATTACTGTAATGAACTACTTAAAAAATTGAAAAAGGAATATGAAAAATCAGAATTAACAGCAGCAGTTAAAATAAGTAATAAAAAACTTTGGGACACAATTAAAATAGTCACAAATATGAATAAACAAAATAATAAAGCCGATAAATTATTAAACAAATCTGACCTCATAACTTCAGTTAATTATGTTAATTCATTTTTTATAAATATGGGTAAATCCTTGGCAGAAAAACACCACATTAATAACAACACGTCTAGCATTTTTCCTATAAACACATATCACCATTCCATAGTACTTCTTGACACGGACGAACATGAAATAGAGACAATTATTTTAAATATGAAAACTAATTGTAGCGTAGGTAGAGATAATATTTCTACTTTCTTTCTAAAAAGGTACAGAAATTTACTAGTCCCTCCCATTACATATATATGTAACCTTTCCCTTAAAACTGGTAAATTCCCCAACTGTTTTAAACTAGCTGAAATTCACCCTATTTACAAGAGCGGTGATGCGGGCTGTGTCAATAACTACAGACCCATTTCCATTCTTCCCACTGTGTCAAAAATACTAGAAAAAGTAATCAACAAGCGCTTGACTAATTACTTAGAGAAACATAATCTGTTATCACATTGCCAATATGGATTTCGACCAAAACGTTCTACACAGGATGCAGTTCATGAACTAACTGATTTCATTGTTACAAACCTTGACAGTAAAAAGAAAGTAGTTGCTATATTCCTTGATCTAGCTAAAGCATTTGACACCGTCTCCGTTCCGCTTTTGTTGAATAGGCTAGAAGATCTTGGAATAAGAAATACACAGCTGAAACTGTTCTCTGACTATTTAACGGGTCGATATCAGAGGGTACGGATTGGTGGTTGCTGCAGTGATGATCTTCCCGTATCATATGGTGTACCACAGGGTAGTGTACTTGGTCCAAGGCTATTTCTTACATATATTAATTCCCTATGTAATGTAAAAATTCACAATGGGAGGATCATTGCTTTTGCGGATGACATGGCTCTTCTTTTCCAGGCTGATACATGGTCTGAGGTATTTAACCTCGCACAAAATGGGTTTGATTTAGTAAATATGTGGCTAAAAGAATATAAACTTACATTAAATGTCGATAAAACAAAATACATAGCATTTACTACAAAAAACATCAATGTACCTGAATTAGAATACCTCCACATTACAGCTCACTGTTGCTCACAAATTGATAGCTCTTGCTCCCAAATTGATAGCTCTTGCTCCTGTCCTACTCTCTCTAGAACGGATTGCATAAAATATCTCGGCGTAATGATAGATAACACCCTTAGCTTTCACTTTCATATTGGCCTCTTAAGTACAAGGATACGTAAGTTAATTTATATTTTTAAAAATCTACGTCGTGTTGCAGATCTTAATGTAATAAAAATGGTATATTTTGCACTATGTCAATCATTGTTGACATATTGTATTACCATCTGGGGAGGCGCACCTAAAACAACCATGTTGCAATTAGAAAGGGCTCAGAGGGCGGTATTAAAAGTTAGCAATTCTCTACCATTCCTTTTCCCTACAACTGACCTTTATCAACAGTGTAGTGTCTTATCTGTTCGCAAATTGTTTATATTACACACTGCGCTACTACAACATTCTATGATACAGTATGAGCCCTCCAATAATGACAAAAGAAGGAAATATGTAGTTTGTCCTAGTAAATGTCTAAAGACCCAATTTTCACATAGATTTTTCTGTTTCCTGGGAGGTTACCTTTATAATAAATTGAATAAACGTTTATTAATTTACTCTCTAACAAAACATGCATGTAAACAAACATTACAGAAATGGTTGCTAAATATCGATTATAAGGCTGCTGAAAATTTACTGACAGTATTATCCTAAAAACACATACCTAATACAAACACACACACACACACACACACACACACACACACACACACACACACACACACACACGCACACGCACACACACACACGCGCGCGCGCACGCACGCACTATTTTTATTTATATAGAAATAATTTAAAAAAACCATATAGAATCATTCCTTGTAGTATAATTGAAAATGTAAATATTATGTGCAATTCGTTAGGGTGAGGGCCTGGTGATCTATAACACAGGGATTACCCTAGTATGGACACCAGTCTCTCACAAAGGTTACAAATTCTCTGCAACCGTATTATTTACCTAAGTAATAATGTGAAATTTTATACCTTTGTGAAGAGGAAATAAAAATGATTTATTATTATTATTATTATTATTATTACTGTAGGATTACTAATGTAAGAATTTTTTTTCTCACATTTGTGATTTTCTTATTCGTGATGATATATTGTATTTATCATGCACTACGTATATGTATTATTCGATATATTTTCCACTACCATAATGTATGTCCTAGGTCTTAAACTATTATCTCGATATGGTTGTTTATGCCATGATTAATTTATACACTGAGTTGCTGTATAATGGTTACGTAAGAGAATCCACTACTCCATATCATCTGAAAGAGTTGGAGAGATCTGGAAAGTTGAAAACTGATACAGATGGGCAGCAGCACCGTCCTCATAACAGATCAAAATTATAAAAACCTACGGTAACGTGGCAACTTTTTTTTTGTTGAATAAAGATGATAAACGAGCATACAGTCCACCTGATAGTAAGCGGACGCTGAGGCCCAAAGACATCTACACCTATCCTCGATTAAGTGTTAAGATACTGGTACTTTTTCCCCCATTAGGACTAAACTGGAATGTCTCATTTCCAGTAAATAGGTTTCCCCGATCTCTACATTCACCATACGAACTATAGCAGAAACTCAGCTGCTATTTTACGCTGCTTTTCTGTAAAAGCGCTGTAAAAGGTTCGCCAGTCGAGCATACATATTCGTGCTAAAACCATAATATACATATAATAGCACTTCTTTACTACATATGTTTTTTCAGCAGTAGACTTTTGATATGCATGTAAAAATCCTTTAACATAGAAAACAATTATATATTACATATTTTGATGTAAGGAAGAGTATATTTCTCTTAATGATAACACACCGACAAAACAGCACTGGTCTGATACATATTTTGAAGAGCACATAAACGAATAGCATTGCGTATCTACTTTTTTGTGATACATACTAATTTGCAAAAGATCTTTATTTCTGTTGTATATTTTTTATATATCATAAGCCAGTGGGTGACTACAGTCCCTCTAGGTAGGAAGTGGTGTTGAAGCCCTCAATTATAAATAACACTATCTTAGCGTGACAAAAGTCTATTACACTCTTTCCCAAATTATAATCGGAGGAAAAACATACCGTCATATTATTCCATTCTCTTGTTGTACGCATCAGGCATTTTTTAACTGCCTCGTTGGTCTAGTGATCGTAAACGCGACTGCTGATCGTGGAGTCCCGGGTTCGATTCCAGGGTCGAGCCACAAAAAAGTTGGTGGCTTTCTCACCCACGTGCCTCGGATAGCAGGTAAAGCCGTTAGTTCTGCTCCTGATCTCTCTCCGGTCGTGTCAGTTTACAGTCTCATCGGACTATGAGAGTGAGGGAATAGTGACATGCGCTTGCGCATACACTCGAGCACTTTAAACTAATCCTGCGCAGATGGCTAGCCTCCGTTGGGCCGCCGTGACCGAAATTCGATCTTGAGGACATTATTAAGAAAGACAAAACAAACCGATTGGTTCGAATGCATTTTTGCATTTAGATAACACTAAATTGTATATAGAGTATACAGTATCATATATATCAGTCATCACTGTAACACCTTGAAAGCCTAAAACAAATATTAAGCTAAAATGGCCATCGGTGCATTTTCACCCATGGGGATTAGGATGGAATGCCTAGTCACATGTTATTATGCCTACTATCTTTCAACCCTAAGTCTATGTTGATAAACACCTAACAAGAAATTAATAATTTTCTGCCGACTTCCAAAAAGGAGCCGGTACTCAATTCGACTGTATGTTTTTTTTTTTCGTTTTTTTTTTATGTGTGTTACCTCAGTACTTTTTTCTGGGTGAACCGATTTCGATGATTCTTTTTTTATTTGAAAGCTGGTACTTCTCGTGTGGTCCCATATGAATTTGATCAAGGTCAGACCAATAGTTTTTAAGTTATTCTTAAATAACTTATATTGAAGTCGGCTGTACAAAATTTTTAATTTTAAATTATATGCGAAAGCTTACGAAACGTTTAACATCGATGGTTTATGTATAAAAGATTTATATTCGTAAGATGTCTCCACGATATAGGAGAAATTATTACTAAGGGTAGATAGGGTTAATGTTTTTCAAAGAACCATTACAGCCTATTAAAGTCTACTGGTGAAAACAGTCCTCCTTCATAGTTTGCCTCATAGATGGGATAGAATATTTGCTATAGTTGTCGCGCTAGGCAAGCGGGTTGGCAACCACAGTTTTTTTTAATTTTAGTCGCTATTAGGAGGACGTTGCTGCCCATCTCGTGATTTATTTCCCTCTGTCGCCTTTTATGACAACCACGGGATGATATGGGGTAGTGGATATTCTTACACCACTACACGATTATTAAAAAGAAAACAAATTAAAAGAAAAATAAATAAAAATCAAATTATGAACGGGATTTCACCAAAATGAAAAAAGTGCAGTAGACAGCGTTTCCATAAAAACATAATACTAGTAGAGCACGCTTCGGTCTATCACGTCTGTCAGTTGTATCATGTACATATCTCCTCTATTCTCTACACTTCAATGGAAACCCGCCCTCGTACATAAATTCCCTTAAAAAATTGTGATTTAAGAATACAGAAAAGTGCAAACACAAAGTAATATGCTCTTAAGCAACGTACCCTTATTTTCCATAAAATCAATTATCGAGTTTACACAGCGGGTTACTAAAAGCAATTTCACGTCGCAGAAGTCGATTATGAAACATGTATTTAAATATGCTTTAAGATGATTATTGAAAATATTATTTAATTTATTTAATGTTTAATAAATGATCATTGCTTTCTTTGTGAAATTTAACTAAAAATTAAGCATTCACTATACTTTAAATACTTAATATGTAGATATTTTAGTAGTAGTTGAAATTAATGTACATAATATTCTAACTATTAATGCATTTTAATTATTTAAAATATTACCTATTAAGATTCACTGCTGAACAAAGGCCTATAGATTGCCTCATAGGTAAAATATTTGCCATAATTGCCACGCTAGGCAAGCGGGTTGGTACCGGAGTTTATTTTTATTTTGATTTGTTATTAGGAAGACGCTGCTGCCCATCTCTTGATTTGTTTACCTCTGTCACCTTTTATGAACCAACAGGATTTTTTATAGGATAGAGTGACAAACGAGCACACAGTCTACCTGATGGTAAGTGGTTGCTGCGACCCATAGACATCTACATTTATCCTCAATAAAGAATCAAAATGCAGATGCGTCGTCACCCGTGAGGACTAACATGGAATGCCTGTTTTCCAGTAAAATGGGTCTCCGGTT
Organism: Parnassius mnemosyne; assembly: GCA_963668995.1. NCBI lineage: Eukaryota > Metazoa > Arthropoda > Insecta > Lepidoptera > Papilionidae > Parnassius > Parnassius mnemosyne. Next base: position 13,514,089 of record CAVLGL010000081.1, on the reverse strand, counting down.
CTCTACACTCACCATACGAAACACAGCGATTTCAAACTGCCATTTTACGCTAGTAATCAGTGAGAGCGTGGTCTTTCACTGGTCGAGCCAACCCATTCGTACAACTATACTACTAATATAGCTGCAGCATGGCTCTACCACGTATAAACACGGATGTTATGGCATAGTAGATATTCTTACACCGCCACTACAAAGTATTTCAAAACATTACTTTTATGATATCATAGACGACTATATATAGAATTAAATTATTGGAAACACAGCATCACATCTTCATTCAAATTATGAACTATTTTAGTTTAGTAAAAAGTGTAATTACTCGACGCCCTGAGCGGTGAGCAATAGCCTTGCTTTACAACTAGTTTTATATCATGGAAAATGGGTAAATTATCTTTAAAATATTGTGATAGCTGTACTTGTCGATGGAGTACTTATAGTAGAGCCATGCTGCAGCTATATCACAGTTGTAGCACGAATCGGTTGACTCGACAGGAGAAAGACTACGCTCTCACAGAATACCAGAGTAAAATAACAGCTTAATGCTGCTGTGTTTTGTATGGTGAGTGGAGAGAACCAAAGACCGTTTTTACTGGACACGAGGCGTTCCATCTAAGTCCTCAGGCTGTGTGCTCGCTTGTCACCCTTATTCTATTAGAAACGTAGCATGAAATCTCGTCCTCTGGGATTTAAGAAAGTTTTTGACGACGTGTTTTATTTAATACTAGCTGTTCTCCGCGACTTCACCCGCGTGTAATATTTTTTACGATTGGATTTCATTAGTTTTAATTTTTTTGTGCAGAACCCTAATTTTTTTTCTAAAATAAAAGTAGCCTAAGTTACTCCTTATAACATCAGCTATCTGCCAGTGAAAGCCCCGTCAAAATCAGTCTAGCTCTTTCGGAGATTAGCCGGAACAAACATACAGACAGACAGACAGACAAAAATTTTAAAAATTGTGTTTTTGTTATAAGTACTGTAAGTACTTTCATATGAATTTAGTAAAAAAACTATTATTTTGACATTACAAACAGACACTTCAATTTTATTTATTTGTATAGATAAATTATAAGTATCCCAAAAATATGTATTAACTCTAATGATAATAGATAACATAGAAACTATATTTCCGAAAATGATTCAATCAATTTGCGATACCGACATCTACGCCATTAATTTGCGACACCGTCTTACTCTCTCAATCAATCTTCTTATAGACACTTCTAATGAATTTAGGGTTGTCACTCTCAATTTCACACTCGAATACTTTGATTGGGGGAGTTCATTTGCAAAACTATCTCCTAATATATTTGCCACAGCTGCCACTATTGGCAGATGTATTAGCAACAACAGTTTTTTTTTTTTAATATTGTCATCTATAATCAATATACATCATTTTGTAACAAGTTATCACAGACTGAATAAAGAAGTTTTAATTCTGTAACATAGTTGCCCATGTCACCTCCCTTGGTAAATGGATTGATGAGCGTAAAGCCTTTATCATTTGTACAGATAATTTTTCTCCCTATCGACAGTACTGTGGTATTTGAATATTGCATTTATGAATGGATTTTCAGCCATCAGTAAATCGTAAGAGTATGGCCTGTCAATCAGCCTATTCCTCTTTACACTAAAACTTTAATATTTAATTAATATTTTAAAGCAGTAATGTTATACATCCGTGTTTGTAACAAGGTGCTAAGAAGTAAATATTTATGAAATATTGGTCAGCTCGACCAGGGAACCACCACGCTCTCGCAGAATACCAGCGTAAAATAGCAACTTGACGTTCATATGGTGAGAGTAGCGGTCCAAAGACCCTTTTCACTGGATACGAAACTTTCCATCTTAGCCCTCGGGAATAACAACGCATCCACAGTTTGATTCTTTTTTTTATATAGGATAAGGGTGACAAACGAGCACATAGTCCACCTGATGGTAAGTGGTTACTGCGGCCCATAGACATCTACATCTATCCTCGTTTGCGAATTAAAATGCAGATGCGTTGTCACCCATGAGGACTAAGATGGAATGCCTCATTTCCAGTAAAAAGGGCCTCCGGCCACCTGCACTCACCAAGCGAAACGCAGAGGTAAACCTCTACTTCGCGCTGGTATTCTGTGAGGTCGTGGTACCACCCCGGTTCGAGCCGGCCCATCCGTGCAAGATTAATCAAGGATAGATAAAGATGTGTATGAGTGTGCTCGTTTGTTGAACTTATTAAATTAAAACATTTAAAATTTAAAATTTTATACAACCGACTTCAATATAAATTATTAACGATAACTAAAAACTATTGGTCAGACCTTGATCAATATTATATGGGACCACACGAGAAGCATCAGCTTTCAGATAAAAAAAAATTATGAAGTAACATTAAAAAACATACAGTCGTATTGAGTACGTCCTCCTGTTTGAAGTCGGTAGGAAAATGTGAGAAAAAGAACATGTAACATATTTTTCATTGTCGCAGGCAAAGATATAATTCGAGTCGATATAAGAGCATCCCTCGCCAAATTTCGTCCCGTGAGTGGCATAAATGGCGACTTGACTATGTGAATGCCATAAAGACCTCATGACTTCCGATAGATTGCGATATAACCATCTCACTATCGGCAAACCTAAAATACTCAGATCGGCGATGGGGAGCAGCGTCCAATATGCTACTAACGCAAGTATTTGCAAAGTTGAGTGAGAATCTCATGGATTCCCCTGTTTTTATTTGAACTACTCTTCTAGATTGATTTATTTTGGTTATTATAAAAATAACTAAATGTATATATTTTTTGAAACGAACTTCCTTATCGGACGGTTCCTTGGCGGATGGGAGCTAGGCAACAAAAATTGTAAGATTTTTACGTCACTACCCCTTGTGTCATATTGTATATTATTTTAAATGACGCTTCATTCTAATAGACGCTTAGAATAAATTAATTTCTATTGGTTAATCAATAATATATTACGTTTTTCAATAATAATATACTATGAAAGGAACTTCGTTCCAACCGAGTGTTCCACGACAATCACGCATGTTTTTGTTATGGGGAAACGGAACTAATATTGAAGGGGGCTCTTTGTGGCGATTAGCGGCGTATGAGAATCCACTACACCATATCATCCAGTGGTTGTCGAGAGGCGACAAAAGAAAATTAAACAGGAATGGGCAGCGGCACTTTCCTGACAAATCAGAATAATAAAAAAAACTGTGATTGACAACCCGCCTGTCTAGCATGGCAACAATGACATTGTATGAAGGAGGCCTATGTTCTACTTGTGGTGGACTGTAAGTGGACTTTTATAGGCTGTAATAATGTTGTTAGTGCATTTGGCAGTTAGGATATTTTTTACAAATTTTGTCGTAATCTTTCTGAAAGAAGTGTATCGAATATAATATACAAACATTAGCCCCAAGGTATATTTTCAAAAATAATCATCATCATTACAGCCCTTCACAAGAGTCCACTGCTGAACATAAACCTCTCCCAAAAAATGCCACAAAGCACGATTCTGAGCTTCCTGCTTTCATCGACTTCCTGCGTATCCAACCAGGTCGTCACTTCATCTAGTGGGGGGAGAGGGGCTACAATTCGTTTACCAGTACGAGGCTGCCACTCGAGAACGTTTCATCCCCATAGATTGTCAGTTCAAGCTACATGGCCGAATTTTTGTCATTTTAGCTCACTAATCAAAACAGAATTTTCAGTTTTCACCACTTGCAAAGCGAAACACAGCAGTATAGTTCAGTTATTTATTTTAGTATTGTGTGCGGTTGGGGTCGTTCTCCTATGGCGTCGACCAATTCGTGCTGCAATCATATTGCGCTACAGCGTGGCTCCATATAAATTTAGAACCGATGATGTCTGTAGTTATATAATCGGTTTATATTTGTACAAAATAACGTAAACAATATAAAAAGTAATTTTATATCAAACTAGCGATCTGCACCTGGGTGGTGAATAGAATTAGAATAATTTTTTATTCAATATAGATTACGTGGGTAATTCTTATTGAAAGTCATTTTTTACTTTACCACTGTTTCGAAAAAAAAACCCTGTCTGGGAAGAACCAGCAAGAAACCCAGCGGGACTTTTTTTTAAATAAATATTACTATATAAATGATTACAAACTAATTACAAAATTTATTTTAGAAACTGCTTGGAAGCGACCACCTCATTCCCAGGGGTTATTATCAACCATGTATTAATTTTTACTATAATAACCCTTTTTATACAGTTTCAGCTTAACAAAATATTTAAACTTGGTAATAGAGAGAGGCTGTGCACTTTCCGGGACCTTGTAATAGTGTATACATTGCCCCAAGAATGAATTACTGACTCTGTGGAGTCGAAAAACTGGTATCACTAGCTTGTGTTTGTTCGTAGTGTTTACAGAATATATATCTTTTTTTACTAAAACTACCTCTGTTTATGTGAACATACATTAAATTTTCGTAAATATACTGAGAGGCCAAAGTTAATATATTTATTTCTTTAAATCTATCTCTAAGAGACTCTCTCGGTTTTAGATTGTAAATAGCTCTAATGGCCCTCTTCTGTAAAACAAAAATAGTTTCTGAATCAGCCGCATTTCCTCATATCAAAATCCCATAAGACGTTATGCTATGGAAATAAATGAAATAAACTAATCTAGCTGTCTCGACACTAGTGAGACCTCTAATCTTTTTTACAGCATAGGCTGCAGAACTTTGCTTGCTAATTTGGATATATGGGGGCCCCACTGAAGCTTTGTGTCGAGAGTGATGCCAAGATAAACAGTGGATACAACAGAGCTCAGTTCCTCCCCATTAAAAACACATTGGTATTCAGATTTTTAATATTCGTTGTTGTAAATTTAACACAATTAGTATTATCTCTGTTCAAATGCAGATTATTAACGTTAAACCAATGCACTAATTTTGATATAGCATTACTCACTTCGTCACATTTAAAATGATGGTGTTAATTAATGTGGCGTTATTTAGGTAATCGTCAAAGACTTCCCAAAACCATCACACATTTTCCGGATAAAATATAGCTTAGATCACTCCTGGCATTATTCTTTACCTGTATTAAAAGTTTCACCACAATTAATTCAACTTTTTTTGAAAAAAAGATTTTGTGCCTTCATGAACCTGGAAAAAGCTTATGGCAGAGTGGACAGGAATGTGTAATGGCAAACACTGAACTGATTTGGGTTGAGAGCTGGTTCGATATTCTCTTTATAGGGACTCTAGTGCTTGTGGATTCAGGATCAACGGCGTCTACTCGGACTGGTTTGGCATCCATAAAAGTGTCAGACGGGGCTGTGTGGCTTCCCCGTGGATGTTTAACCTATTTGTGAACAGTTGTTTGGAAACTTTGAAAGTTGAAGAATGTGGGTTGAGAATGGGTGAGTTAATCGTCAAATGCCTTTTGTACGCCGATGATCAAGTCATATTTGCACCATCGATAACCGAGTTGCAAATGCTGGTTACGTTTATAAACTGGTCATTAAAAGAAAGGGGTATGAAATTGAACGCAAGTAAGACCAAAGTGATGGTTTTTGAAAGAAAAGAAAGTAAAAAGTTATGTGAGATAAGAATAGAAGGGGAATTGATTGAGCAAGTGGATGAGTTTCAAGTGCAAGTGGATGGGAATTGATTGAGTAAGTATCTACTTACTCAATCAATTCCCACCCACTTGCACTTGAAACTAAAAATATCTATATATGGGATGTGTATTTAGTAGGGATAGTAGATATGATAAGGATAGAGAACGACGCGTCAACGCAAGAAATAGAGTGAATGAGGCTTTACACGCTATTATGAAGAGTCAAAATGTGTGGCAATTTATAATGCTATGTTTGTCCCTATGTTAATGTATGTTAGTAAACGTTGGAATTGACAGAAGAAGCACGAGAGTAGAATAAATGCTGCAGAAATACGGTCATTAAGGAGTATGCTAGTGCTGAATCTAAATGAAAGGGTGAGAAATTGTGTGACTCTTATCACAAGTATCAAAAGTGTGGTTTGCAAGATTACGTTGTGACCAGGATTAAAAAAGGAATGCTTCGGTGGTTTGGTCATGTAGAATGAATGAACGAGGAAAGAGTGACAAAGCAAAGGAGAAGGAGACATCTCCATATATTTAGGCCAAAAATTAACCTTTTCAAAATTGAATTCTTAACTCGCGACTCGGCGCGTGCATAGCACGGTACGAAGGTCACGGCCAGCCCCTCCCCGGCCGCATTCCATTCGTGGTCGGGTCGTTCGAGACACGTCGAGAGATTATGTGTGATCAACTGCCGGTCGATAGGACGTGTAGAAACAGTGTTCGTATTAGATTATAGATTTGTGCTAAGGGACGCTAGACTTTGAGGGACATCGAGGTGACGCCGCTGGGGGATATCACACCATGTGGCGGTGCCGGAGTTAGGGCTGCTGCCGCTTAAAAGGGTTAAGTCAGGTTTCAAATTTTACACACCACTAAACACCACTTACATACACTACACCTACCGCCTGACCGAGCCTTGTGGCCAGTCTTCGCTTCTGAACCAAGTAAGTCGAATTAATTACCTATTCCATCTATATTGATTATCCATAGGCATTTCGAGCCCCACCCTTAGTTGTCCGTCGAATCTACCGCTGATGGGCTCCGGGATATTTGATCTTTGTCGGGACAGCTACGGGCGTGTACATCTCTGGTAGCAGATTGATTGAGCGTGGTTGATTGATTTCCAATCACGCCCGGCCGTAATATTAATAATAATAGTAGGTAATAAATACGTAAGTACGTAATAAAATTCGAATATTTTTTTTTATTTGTTAGCGGGCAGAATTAAAATCCGCGCCCGTTAGGCTGCGCATACAATAGTTTGTTAGGGCTAGGTACGCGTCGGGTAGATAACTATCGTTATCACGTTATTGTATAATTATAGCAGATTAATAGCCGAAGGGTCGGTCGCTTCAGCGAGGCATCTTTGCTGACCGACGGAAGAGTGTATTTGCCGTGTAGTGTAATTTGCATTTAACTTGATTTGATAGTAATTGTATTTGTAGTGTAATTTGTATTTAATTTAATAAACAGTAATTTGTATTTGTAGTAATTGTATTTTTTGTTTGTTAATTTGATTTGTATTTGTGCCGCGTATTAATTTGTATTTGGTAGTGATGCCATCGCACAAGCTACCGATTCGTCGCCTGAAGGCGGAGCTGCGCTGGGCCGCTAGCGCCCATGCTTTGATAGGTCGACCGGATAGGGTCTATAGTTTGGGGAAGCGGCTCCAGCAGGTCGATGCTCGAAGGGCCGTAGTGGAGGAGGCTTACACGGAGCTCGAGGCCTCGGATGCGGAAAAGGAAGTCCTGGACTCCTGCCTCGCGGACTACGAGCAGTTCTTTCCGCTTACGGACGACTTGATCGGGGCTGGGGCCAAGTATGCTAATGAAGCGCGTGAAGCTCGGCTGAGTGGCCTGCACGAGTCCCCTCGGAAGCAGCCTACTCAGCCGGAGCTGTTAGGACGACTCCCGACTCTGGACCTGCCAAGGTTCTCCGGGGTCCTCTCCGAATGGCTGACTTTCGTCGGTCTGTTTGACAACCTAGTGGACGCCCGGAGGGACTTGACACCCAGCCAGAAGATGGGGTACCTCCTTGCATCATTGGAGGGGGAGGCCCTGGGCGTCGTCGGCCATTTGAAATTGTCGGACGACGCCTACCAGAATGCTCGGGACCTCCTCGCCGGTAGGTATGCCAACGTTCGGCGGATTGCGGACGAATACGTTAGGCAGCTCATAAACCTCCCGCTACTTAAGGACCGGACCAGACTACGTCCGGACATCGTAAATCCTGTCGTGGTGGCCTGTAATGCGTTGAGACGGCTGGATTTACCGGTGGACGAATGGTCCTTCTTGTTTCTCCACATTGTGCCTTACTCTTGATCTTCGTCTCCATTTTGAGAAGAGGTACAGCGGGGACGGCGCCTTCTACATTCCGCCCTTCAGGAACCTGCTGCGGTTCTTAGAGGAACAGTGCCAGCAAATGGAGAACGCAGCAGGCGGCGTAGAGGCCCTGCGAGCTGCCGACCGAGCCGTGCCCAGGGAATGGCGGAATCCGAGGGTCAAGCCGTCGCCAGCCCCCTTAAGGTCGAGCGGAGCCCTCGCGGGAGGGCACCGCCATCCTATAGCGGCCTAGCGGCTAGGGAGGCGCCCCCCTGTCCCTATTGTCGAGCATCCGATCACCGGGTGACGTCGTGCCCGAAGATGCTGGGTAAGCCGGTCCCGGCGAGACGAACCATCACCAACGCTCGGCGCTCGCCTGCCGGCCACCATGCCTCTGGGTTTGAAAGGGGTCCCTCCCCCGACCAGTCGGGGGGTCGTTCCCCCAGGGGCGGTGGGGTCGTCACACCCCTCAGCATGTTGAGAGAAGCTTTGCGGCCACTCAGCGGTCAGCTAGAACCGTCTCACTCACGTTAGTTGAGCGGCCGCGACTGGAGTACCACCCTCCTTCCTTTGGTCGGTACCGGTACTACCAGGTTCCTGCGACCTCAAGACTGTCCCGGGCCCCAAGGCCGAGGTTCTCCGAATTTCCCCAGGTCGGCCCATTTGGTGAGTGGCAACCACGAGTCGTTGAGATCCCGCCGGAATGCCGGTTTCCGGACCCCCGGTTCGAGTGCCGGTCCGATGGAGGCAGCTTCAGCTAGGAAGCTGCCGCCCTAGCTCCCACCACGGCCACCTCCTCTGAGCCTTTGATCTGTCAACAGTCCACTTGTCAAACTGTTCTATTGCCGACGGCCTCAGTGAAGGTGTACAACCCGAGTGGCGACTGTTTAACGGTTCGCGCTCTATTGGATTCGGATTCACAACGCAGTGTGGCCTCCACTTGGTTGGTGGGAAGACTAGGGCTCCCCTAGAGCTCTGAATCACGTCCAATGGTAGGTATCGGAGGTGCCGAGCCTCCTGCTCCTAGGGGACAAGCGGAGTTGGTGTTTGGCCCTACCAGCGAACACCTTCACATTCTAGTTAAAGTAAATGTCCTCGTTGACATTGTAAGTTTTCTCCCTAACATCCGTATAAATGATAGCGCGGTTCGTTGTGCGTAGATAAACGTAGGTAGACCTGGGCCTATAGATTTGTTGCTGGGGGCCGACGCGCTGGGGTTGATCTTGTTAGGCGAGATACGAGCCCTACAGCCCTATGGCTTGTCAGCCATATCCACTGTATTTGGGCACAGCTTCTTTGGACTGGTTCTGTGGTCTCCACCTTCTCAGACGGCCGACACGCTCCCTGTTGTGTGCGTGTCCCTTTCGGAAGTCGTCCAGAGGTTCTGGGAAATTGAGGAGTCACCACACGCGGTTCGAGTCAACCCTCTGGACCGTGAGTGCGAGTTGTTCTACCAGAACAATACCGGCCGTCGCGTCGGTCGTTTTCTCACTCGCTTACCCTTTCTGGACTCACGGCCCCCTTTGGGTCAATCTCGTGCACTGGCCGAGAAGAGGTTACTTTTCATGGAGCGCCGCATGCGGCGCGACCCAGCCTTTCGTGACAAATATGTCGAGTTCATGCGCGAGTATCAAGAGCTGGGTCACATGTCACCGTCCAACTTCGAATGGCGTTCACAGGAGCACTACTTCCTCCCTCACCATGCGGTCTTGAGGACCCCTGAGAGTATGATTTGGGTAGTTTTTGACGGCTCCGCCCCCTCATCAAATGGTGTGTCCCTGAACCAGTGTCTCCACTCTGGTCCAAAATTGATCAAGGTCATATCCGATATTTTGGCCCACTTCCGTCGGCACCAAGTGGTTTTTGTAGCCGACATTCGGATAATGTTTCGATGATCAGTGGTCCATCGTGATGACCGTCGATATCAGCTGATATTATGGCGCGAGAAGCCCAGCGATCCGATACAGGTGTTTGAGTTGAACACCACCACCTATGGACTCCGGTCCAGCCCGTATATCGCCATGCGAACCCTCCTTGAACTCGCTGAGAGAGAGCGTCTAAGATACGCTCGGGGGGCTTCTATTTTGGAGACTTCGGTCTACATGGACGACATTTGCACGGGCGCCTCCACCGTCGAGGAGGCTCTTGTATTGCGAGACGAATTGATTGCCATCCTGAAGTCCGGATGTTATGAGTTGCGCAAATGGTTGTCGAACTCCCCTCATATTTTGAAGGACCTCCCAGGAGAGGATCAACAAGACCTTCATCTATTCGATCACCCTGAAAATCCTAATTTGTTGACTGTGCTGGGCATTCAATATCAGCCTGTGCAGGGTACTTTCACGTATCGAGTCAAACTCGATCCCCCTCATAAAGCATGTACCAAGCGATCCGTGCTGTCTACAGTAGCCCGCACCTTCGATCCTAATGGATGAATCACTCCGGTCATATTTTTGGCTAAGTCCCAGTCCCGCTGTAGTGGGGTCCCAGTTGGTTGACTGAGTCTCAGTCATTCTGGCCCCAGAATCAATACTCCAAACCGATTGAATTGCCTGGCCTACGAGCCCGAGTAGGAGTGGGCAAGCCCACTCGGGATTTCTCCTTGCTAGGACGATACAGCTCTCTCGATAAGCTCTTAGGAGTAACTGCTTGGTTGCGTCGTTTGTCCGCAATTCGAGAGACCCGTCCAACCGAATCTCTGATTTCGTTTTGTCCCCTAGCGAGCGTCGCGAAGCGTTGATGCATTGGACCCGTATGGTCCAAGCGGAGCATTTTGAGCCCGTCATTGAAAACTTGAAGCGGGGCTCCGTTGTCAAAGGCGCTCTGGCCCGTCTGAACCTCTTCCTGGACGACGCTGGGATGCTGCGCGTTGGCAGACGTTTGAAAAATTTTCAACTGCTGTACGGGTCTCGACATCCGTTACTGCTCCCTAAGGACGGCGCCTTTGTTCGGTTGCTGGTAACTCACTATTTTAATGTTAAGAATGCCCACGCTGGGTTTAACGCTCTTTCGGCTATTCTGCAGCGGGAGTTTTGTATTTTGGCTGGCCGACGCACCATTCCGAGCGTCATCTTTAAGTGCATATCTTGTTATAAACTGAAGGCCACCATATCGCAGCCTATGATGGGTGACTTGCCACCCGACCGCGTCAGGGCCATCCGACCATTCGCTGGAGTCGGAACAAACTTTGCTGGCCCGTTCCTCGTCAAGTCCTCTAACCTTCGTAACGCGCGTTCACATATGGCCTATCTTTGCGTCTTCGTGTGCCTCTCCACTAAGGCCGTTCACTTAGAACTTGTAAGTGCCCTCAGCACGGAAGCCTTCTTGGCCACGCTGGGCCGCTTCGTATCGCGTCGCGGTTTGCCGGACCTGATCCGGTCTGATTGCGGAACGAATTATAAGGGCACGGATAGATATTTGAAAGAGGTCGTCGAATTTCTGTCCGGCCACAGGACTTATTTAGGTACTGCAATGTCCAAGAAGGGCATCCAGTGGAAATTCGACTCTCCGGCTAGCCCATACTGGGGCGGCATTTTTGCGGCGGTGGTTAAGGTTGCAAAAACGCATTTCCGTCGCGTTATTGGTGAAACTATTTTGACATTTGAGGAGCTTGCCACTGTATTCTGTAACATTGAGGCGGTACTCAACTCTAGGCCCCTCTGTCCCCTCTCGTCCAATCCGAATGATTTGGAGGTTCTAACCCCGCGACACTTAACGCCCTGCCCGAGTACCCCTTCAGGGAAATAAATTCTTCGCGGTTGAGCAGATTTGAACTGCTGAAACAGATGACTCAGAGTTTTTGGCACCGATGGTCTCTGGAGTACCTACATCTTTTGCAGCAGCGCATTAAGTGGTCTGACAAGACGGATCCTCCTCGGGTTGGAGACCTCGTGTTGGTTAAAGAACCCAACACTCTGCCTTTATATTGGCGCCGTGGACGCATTGTTAAATTGTCGTATGGATCGAATGGGGTGCCTAGGGTGGCCGAGGTTTTGGTCGGAGATTCGGTCTTGCGACGGCACGTTTCAAGACCCTGTCCCGTTTGCCAATCTACTCGCGGACATAAGTCCCTGTGTCCGGGGCGGGGGTTTGTTTAGGCCAAAAATTAACCTTTTGAAAATTGAATTCATAACTCGCGACTCGGCGCGTGCATAGCACGGTACGAAGATCACGGCCGGCCCCTCCCCGGCCGCATTCCACTCGTGGTCGGGTCGTTCGAGACGCGTCGAGAGATTATGTGTGAACAGCCGCTGGTCGATAGGACGTGTAGAATTTACTATTGGAGTTTTTCGCTTCTAGTTTTGGTTATCTTTAGTGCATTCACGCGATTACGAACAGTAATATTTTGATTGATTAACCTAAATTCGTTGGCAAGTAGTTTACGTAAATTATATAGTGATTGCCGGTTGAAGTGCTTGACAATATTATTTTGCGTCGACGAGTTGCTTGTGGCATTTGATGTAACTCGGAGATATTTTCCTGTGTTGGTTAAAAACGCTAAACTTTGTAACCCGCGAGAAACAGTGTTCGTATTAGATTATAGATTTGTGCTAAGGGACGCTAGACTTTGAAAGACATCGAGGTGACGCCGCTGGGGGATACCACACCGTGTGGCGGTGCCGGAGTCAGGGCAGCTGCCGCTTAAAAGGGTTAAGTCAGGGTTCAAATTTTACACACCACTAAACACCACTTACATACACTACACCTACCGCCTGACCGAGCCTTGTGGCCAGTCTTCGCTTCTGAACCAAGTAAGTCGAATTAATTACCTATTCCATCTATATTGATTATTCATAGGCATTTCAAGCCCCACCCTTAGTTGTCCGTCGAATCTACCGCTGATGGGCCCCGGGATATTTGACCTTTATCGGGACAGCTAGGGGCGTGTACACCATACATTCTTGGGCCCAAGTGTTAACAAGATGAAAGTCAGACCATTTGAAAGCGTATATATAAACAATTCATAGCTGAAAATTTGGCAAGATTTGTCAATCTAGGAGCTGAGTTATTGTAGAATTAATAAAAGTGAGATTACCTATTACCTACACTATAACAGGTGATTTTTCACTGTTATTACACTGAAATAGGCTATTTTTCACTATAATTACTTCAAGATATAAAAGCAGGATCAGTATAGAATCACCAAAAAAGCTGTGGTTAATAATGAAACGAAATGGTGAAACGATTAACAAAAGTTAAAACAACTACAACTCAGTAAAGTTATTATTAGGGATATCAATCTGTGATCGATTACTTGAATTGTTGTTGTAACTGTTTCTTGTTGGAATGTTGATATTTTGTATTTTTTATTATTATTTTGTAGATATGTAAGCAATTATTTTTTATCTCCTTAAAACAGAAACATAACAGAAAATAGATATTAAAATGCTCAATTTAATCGAGAATCGATTATATTAAGCTCATTTCAAATCAAATCGAAAATCTGTCTTATTCTTTTAAGTAAATAGTTTGAAGTTTGAACTGTTAAGTTTCAAAATAAGAAGTCCTCTATTGGAAGATAACGTTTAGAAACGAGGAATTCACTAGTTAATTCTTTATGGTATGTTTTTTTTTAATCCTAGATGGTAAAAAGAGCTCCTTCTTTGTATTTTACTCTATAAAAATATGGCCAATTTATAACCAAGTATAAACTAAGTAATTAACTTCAGGCCCAAAAATCCCATTCTCCTTTATGTTGTAGAAGTGAACAACAGAGTCGGCAAAGGACGCCCTAGACGAAGGTTTATCGAACAAATTGGCTATATATTGAAAATGGGTAAAATTAGGAGTACCCTTAACCGTTGAGCGTGTATACATAGATATATGGATGTAAAGGAGGGGAGACAGGTGGTCAGGATCGCTGTAAATAGAAGTCCGCAGTCTCTGCCTCTCTACACCTCCGGGTGACAGGCGTGAGGGTTTATGTATGTATATACTTCTTATGAGTGGGTTAGTGATATGACGGAAACAGTTTTTTTTTTTCATATTTAAGTAATAGAAAACAGAAGGTTATTATCAATGGTAAAAGTTCTTCCGGGTCACCTGTACTAATGGGTGTTCCTCAGGGCTCGATTCCTGGCCCATTCCTGTTTCTGGTGTATATTAATGACTTACCTCACCTTGTAGGGGATAGTCATGATATAGTATTATTTGCTGATGATATTTCCTTGATTTTTAAACTTAAACGTCAATCATTTAAATGTGACAAAGTGAATAATGCTATATCAAAATTAGTGCATTGGTTTAACGTTAATAATCTGCATTTGAACGGAAATAAAACTAATTGTGTTAAATTTACAACAACGAATATTAAAAATCTGAATACCAATGTGTTTTTAAATGGGGAGGAATTGAGCCCTGTTGTATCCACTGTTTTTCTTGGCATCTCTCTTGACGCAAAGCTCCAGTGGGGCCCCCATATATCCAAATTAGCAAGCAGACTAAGTTCTGCAGCCTATGCTGTAAAAAAGATTAGAGGTCTCACTAGTGTCGAGACAGCTAGATTAGTTTATTTTAGTTATTTCCATAGCATAATGTCTTATGGGATTTTGCTATGGGGAAATGCGGCTGATCAGAAACTATTTTTGTTTTACAGAAGAGGGCCATTAGAGCTATTTACAATCTAAAACCGAGAGAGTCTCTTAGAGATAAATTTAAAGAAATTAATATATTAACTTTGGCCTCTCAGTATATTTACGAAAATTTAATGTATGTTCACAAAAACAAAGATAGTTTTAGTAAAAAAAGTGATATACATTCTGTAAACACTAGGACCAAACACAAGCTAGTGATGCCAGTTTCTCGACTCCACAGAGTCAGTAATTCATTCTTGGGGCAATGTATACGCTATTACAACAAGGTCCCGGAAAGTGTACAGGTTCTCTCTATTACCAAGTTTAAATGTTTTATTAAGCTGAAACTGTATAAAAAGGGTTATTATAGTATAAATGAATACATGGTTGATAATAACCCCTGGGAATGAGATGGTCGCTTCCAAGCAGTTTCTAAAATAAATTTTGTAAATAGTTCGTAATCATTTATATTGTAAAATTTATTTTAAAAAAAAGTCCCGCTGGGTTTCTTGCTGGTTCTTCCCAGGACAGAGGGTTTTTTTCGAACCAGTGGTAAAGTAAAAATGACTTTCAAATAAGAATTACACATGTAATTAATATTGAATAAAATATATTCTATTCTATTCTATTCTACAGAGATTTTATTACCACTTTAATATCATAGGGGACATCATTCAAAGCATAAAATATAAAAATCACTTCATAATCTATGCTCCAGTCCTTTGTACCGCAGTGGATAATAATGCAAAGGGGTGATTTAAGATTGAATTTACATACCAACGTACTATACATGTATGCAACGAACTAAATCTCTGGGTAGAGAGTAATAGTCAAAGAGAATATTATAATCACTATTATTAGTTATTAGTTTATATAATGTTGTGTGTAATAATACAGTTATATTTTTCCTTTTTTAATAAAATCTCACTTGATTAAAGTAACAAAAATTAATAGTAGAGGAGCCGAAGCGGGGATTTTGGGATTTACTCAGGCGCGGCAGAATTTCACACGAGGGAAAACCTTGCACCTTGTTGAGTGCTCCCACCATACCTGAGCCCTTTATATATGGTCGAGCGTCTAGGGCAGTCAGTCAAATTAGTAAAAAAAAATCGATCGTTAGAAAAACTTGAGCGCGTCGGATTAAGACAAGTTAATTGCACCTATTACATGCAGGGAAGTGTGCATTTCAATAAATTGACATTATGAGGATGACATAAGAAAATGGAAGAGTCGCAAAGTTGCAAAAAAAACGTTACCTGAATATTCTCGAGTGCGGTATTTTTTTATTTGAAGTAAATTAGGCAATATTGTTTAATTTAGTAATCTGACGCGCTCTAGTATTTCAATGTCCCGATATTTTTTGCATTTTCAATCGGCCATGACTTTTGGTCCCGTCCAAATCGTAATTCTTTTGAATAGGAGCTACTTGAGGGTTCACTTAACATCCCTTCTCAATATCTGACGCGCTCGAATAAATTCTATTTTTTTTCTTATTTTCTAACCCTTCTTACGGCCAACCCTACCATGCGAACCGGCACATTAATATTTCTCAGTTATCAGAAACACGTGAAACGCATACACTATCAATATCTGACGCGTCCGAGTATTTCTTTGTGACTGTATTTTTTTACATTTTTGAAAACCTGTACACGCTCCCTCCACCAGTAAAAAGGCATACATCATATAACCTTTTTTTCTTTTAAGCATCTAATCTTCACAATCCAATAGGTCCCCACATCGCTCGAGTAAATCCCTCTTGGGCTCCCCTACTATGACGTTTTTTGCAATTTTAATTTTAAGTGACTTCAAAAAAGAAGGAGATTCTCAATTATTCGTCTGTTTCAACTATTTTTTATGTATGTTAAACAAATATTCGAGTGTAACTTCTTTGTTTATGTAAATGATTTTTCGTTAATTAGGTTACACTTAAGCGGTAATCCCATAAATAAGAAGAAAAAATTCCATCTCATATGATGAAAAAGAGAGGTCAAAACAGACCCTACAACTAATACGCTTAAAACCACTAGCGACCTAATTAAAAAATACTCCGAGAAATTGAATCTAGACGGTAATTCGATTACACCTGCGTGTGCCAAACCACCGAAGTTGTATGGGTTACCTAAAATACACAACCGAACGCTCCATTACGTCCAATAGTGAGTCAGATCGATGCCATCTTACAGATTGGCTCCACACTTAGCAAAAATACTATCACCATTCAGAGGACACACAAGAACACACACTAAGCATTCATACCATTTTGTCAGTGAGGTAATAGACCTGTGTCTTACTGACTATGAAACCATGGTAAGTTTTGATGTTCAGTCTCTTTTTATACATTCCTACCTGTTGAAGACTGTATCTCAATTGTAATTAGGAAACTAGAAGAAAACAACATGCCTGAAGAATATGCAGTATTACTCAGACATTGCCTTACATCTGGCTATCTATTGAAGAGTTTTACAAGCAAGTAGATGGTGTTGGTTGGTGGTGTTGTGATGGGCTCACCGGTATCTCCCATTGTCGCCGATATTTTCATGGAGGACTTTGAGGAGAAAGCCTTGCTGAAACCTGTAACTCCAAGGTTCTTCAAACGGTACATAGACGATACTTTCACAATTTAACCATCAGACAAAGTAACTGCATTTTTAGAACATCTTAATTCCATAAACTTTAAAATTCAATTTACTTTAGAGTTAGGGGCAAATGATTCTTTAGCTTTCCTAGATGTGTTAGTCATTTGAAATCCTAACAACACAACACATAGGTCACACTGTGTATAGCAAAAAAAACCCATACGTACCGATATTTAAACGGTGAATTTCACCATCATCCTTCACAGTTATTTACTGTGGGCAAATCTTTGTTACAGAGAACACGAGGGATCTGTGACAGCAAACTCCTGGCCGTCGACCTTCAGCACGTCAAGCAGGTTCTGCACGACAACAAGCTTCGGGTCCCGCGCCTACGTGACAGTGACCGAGTTAGTGTCAGAGGTGTCACAGACAAGATTGGCTAGATCTTGAAGCGAGCTTCTATTAGAACATTCTTCAAGTCGCAACAGAAGATTTGTTAGTTCTTACCATCCGTCAAGTGCAATATTCCTCTACAAGATGTAGGAGTGTACAAGCTTGATTGTAAATGTGGTCTCTCATATATAGGGCAAACAAAGCGATCTATCAAAACCCGCGTAAAAAAACACATAGCTTACGTGAAACATCAACGTTTTGGGAGAACTGCAGTTTGTGATTATATCCTAGACGATGCCTGCCATTACATAAGATTTGATAAACCACAAATTCTCGCGAAAGAACATCGATTCCTGCCAAGGATGATACGTGAGGCTATTGAAATTAAAAAACCTGATTTCAATTGAGAGGGAGGCTGGGTACTATCACCTGCTTTGGATCCTGTAGTTAATAAAATTAAAACTAAACCCAAGCGTACCACTGCAAGACTTCAAGACACAGTAAGTTAATTATGCGTAGATCGGACCAAAATTAACAATTAAAAAAGGTGAAGGCACTCTGGGTTAACTCTGACATTCCCCGTGACCACGGGTGCTGTAAAGCACCTGAAACGTGGGGAATTAATAAAAAAATAAGTTGATGAAACGCGATAGAATCCGTAAAAGTAGTTTTATTCAATGTGTAGTGTTCGCGTAAATATAGAAAATCATTACATTTAAAAATATTTTCAAAATTATTTTACTGCGATAAGTCGAGAAAGATGGTGACAGAGGGGCTTTTGGATCTTGATCACTCTGATTTCATTATCATCATCATCATTACAGCCCTTAACAAGTCCACTACTGAACATAGGCTTCTACCAAGGAATGCCACAAAGCGCGGTCCTGAGCCACCTGCATCCATCGACATCCTGCATGTCTTACCTGGTCGTCACTCCATCTAGTGGTGGGTCGCCCTACACTTCGCCTACCGGTACGAGACTGCCACTCGAGAACCTTTTCCCCCATCGGTTTACGGTTTTTCGAGCTATATGGCCAACCCATTGCCACTTCAGGTTACTAATCCATTTACTCTGAATTGTTTATTTTAATTTTTATTAATAAATTCTTTTATCGAATTTTATGCGAAAAAGAAGTAGACGCCATTAATAGTATATAGGCGACTAAAATCCTTAATCAGGAAAAAGGAACAAAATAGAAGTCATACAACAGAACATACATTAAAAATCATATAAAAAAGAACTTTCCTAATGGCTTCAGTTTCAGTACAATAACCTAGGAAAACATCGTCGTGATACGAGTATAATACTCTTTTCATTTAATAACTCGCTGACTGCCTGCACAGGAATTAAACAGGTATGCCTTTTGACCCGGAAAATGTTTTGCTGCAAGCAGATATGCGATTGCACTTTTCGTTTTGTTTAAGAAAACTTTTAAATTTCTAATAATTAATTTAAAGAATATAAAGTATTAGAAAATACGAAATGTGGTAAAACATGTGCTCGTCTTCCTAATATGCTGACCATTTTTGAATTCACGAAAGTAGTTTCAATTAGAACAGCGAGCAATAATAAAACTACGTAACACGTTTTATTAATCACCTTTATTGTTTTATACTATTGCTAATGCGTTTCATTTTAAAATAATATTTATTTATTTATACTTTATTGACCATATAAACAGGTACAATGGGTGGACTGGTATAAGTATTCGATATCAGTCAACCTTTGGTATTAACCGAAATCTTAAAACATAAATAAAATTAATATGTAATTAAAATAATTATTGATGTAATTTTTTCCTCTGTCTGGTACTATCCTTCGCATGGTAATTGAATAAAATAATTCGAATAATATAAAACCATATTACATTAGGTTGCCAAATGAGTTCATAGTCCACCTTATGGTAAGTGGCTACTGTGGTTCATAGACAACATGTCACCCCTGAAAATTATTTTACATTGGTATTCTGTATGAGCGTAGTTCTTCCCCGTTTAAGTCGATCCATAAGTGCCACAATCATAAAAAGTTGCAGCGAGGCTCCATCATGTAGTCTCTTACTTCCACGTAAATGGACAGTAATTACATGCAGTTATTAACTTACGGTTTGTGTCTAATTCTAATGATTATAGAGCTCCAAATATAACGTGGCAACTTCGCTAGTGAAATAATATGTTTAATTTTTTATTTTTATTTCTAAAAGAATAACCGTTGGATTGGAGTCGGTGTTTTCTTTCGCAGATTTTATGTCCCGTCAATATACGTAATATATATTAACATTAATCTATGTATTAATACTTAAAGCAAAACCATTGCACATCTTTTCAAGCATATTGCGAGCACGGAGGAATGAAGTTTTTGCATTTGGCAGAAGGAGTGCAAAAAAGTAAAATTTTTATATAGTAAGTGTTACAAATACAATAAATTAAATTAAGTAAAACAGTTGTTTCCGTTCATACTGTCAATGTCAAGAACATAAAAATCTGTCGTTTGATTACGTTCATACTGCCAATGTCAAACATTATAGTCTGTGGTCAAAGAGTCGCACAGTGTAGAGATTGTAGCTAAAGATTTTTCTTGTTGTTGACGGCTCCGTGGCGCAGTGGCTTAGCAATCAGTTGTTGCGCTGGGGGCCGCGGGTTCGAATCCCGCACGGAACAAGTATTTGTATGGCCTACAAATAATTGTTCCGGGTCTGGATGTTTGTCCTTGTGCAATTTATGTTTGTAAACTGCCTCCACGACACAAGAGAAAATCCTATTGTGGGGGTAACGTTTTATAAAAAAAGTAAAAGAGGTAAAGTACAACCGCAGTTTATTTACTATTTTAGTTCTTATCAAGAAGATGCTGCTGTCCATATCCTGGATTGCTTCCCTGCTTTGTCTTTTAGGACATCCACTAAACGATATGGAGTAGTGGATTCTAACAGAGCCACTCCATGGTTAACACTACACTGATACACATAAAAGTGATAGTAAAAATAAAAATAAATTGTGCATTCGTAACGCAATTTAGAAAGTGAGTGTCATAAAATGGCACATAAAAATAAGGTATGATTTATTTACGGGTAAGATAAATAACAATGGCAAAGTATGCTAAAATTACATATTTTCTTTAATCATATCACTATGGTTTACTTAACGATATTTCATCATCATTATCAATACACCCCTTCACAAGTCCATTGCTTTTTTTATAGGATAAGGGTGGAAAACGAGCACACAGTCCACCTGATGGTAAGTGGTTGCTGCGGCCTATAGACATCTACATCTCTGTTACAGATCAAAATGCAGATGCATTTTCACCCGTGAGGACTAGGATGGAATGCCTCATTTCCAATAAAAAGGGCATCCGGCCACCTGAACTCACCAAGCGAAACGCAGAAGTAAACCTCTACTTCACGCTGGTATTCTGTGAGGTTGTGGTACCACCCCGGTTCGAGCCGGCCCATCTATGCGACAGCAAAAGCTGCCGCCTGGCTCTAACACTGTTAAAATTGCTGAACATAGGCTTTCCTCAACGAATTACACAAAGCACGGTGCTGAGCCACCGATAGTTCCGAGCATACATCGACTTCTTGGCTCTTAATATTTTCGTTTAATCTTCATTTTTTCAGTTTTAAAATATTCATTTAGTAGCGATCGGCGCTCGTCATAAGCACGTGACCTATTTCCATTATTGCAAACATTTTTACGCAATCTCACGCGTCACTGCACAATTATCTTGAAATGTTGAATAAGTTGGGATATTTTCGTTTGCAAAAAGTTTTTATGTTGACGTTTACAATAACCGTAACAGAAAGCGGAGTTTCATATTTCCATATAAAATAAAATAAAGATTCAACTACTTTCAAAGACTTTTTAAACGTTTTGCAGCATCTGTCGTCATGGAGATATATTAACTTAATGACAAATTTTTAAACCATAATACGCAAAATGACCTTGAAGTGATGTAGTAGTATTATAAGCATAATAATGCTTGGGTTAATAAATACTAGAGTTCAGATTCATTCATATCATTAATATTTATACAAAATAACTACGACATTTTTCGTAATTTTTTAAACACGTACTTACGTGGTATAGCCATGCTGCAGCTATATTAGTAGTATAGTTGTAGCACGAATGGGTCGGCTCGACCGAGGAAGCACCACGCTCTCACAGAAAACCAGCGTAAAATAGCAGCTTAACGCTGCTGTGTTTCGTATGGTTAGTGTAGAGAACCGGAGACCCTTTTTACTGGCAAAGAGGCATTCCATCTTAGTCCTCACGGGTGACAACGCATCTGCATCTTGACTCTTTATTGAGGATAGATGTAGATGTCTATGGGTCACAGTAACCACTTACCATCAGGTGGACTTATCCTATAAAAAAAACACTGATAAATATCAAATTTAATAATAGGTACTATTTTAAGGAGAAAAGCTTCAGGTCCAATTCCAATCTAATTTCAAAATTTAATTCAAACTTAATCTAGCCTAGAATTCTATCTGCGTAGGTACTATCTTCTTCCTATTTCTACCGCCTAATAGTAGTGCTTGCACTACTGTGTTTCGATCTGACGGGTATATAAAGACAGTATAATTACAGGCGTTTCATCTTAGTCCTCATAGGTAACAGCAGCAAGTGGACTGCTAGTTCGTTTGTCACTTCAGTGTTATATAAAAAAATGGTTTTCTTAATTTGTAACATCATTATTTACAGCCTACCGTGTGATACTGTACAACCATGTAGTGGTGGTGTAAAAACATCTACTATCTCAGATCATCCCGTGGATATTGTAAGAAGAGGCAGAGGACAACTGGAACAGGAGATGGGCGGCAGCATCTCCTTGCTAAAAACTCAAAATCAACTATGGCAAAATCCTCCCAATTAAACAATCTATTCAGGTGGTACATTTTCAGCAAGGGAGTTTAATAGGCTCAAATTAATGGATGGATGGATGTTTAAAAGTTTACTGCTGAACTTCTATAGATTGCCTCATATTTTCTGTATTTGCTTTTACTTAGTATGTGTTTTACTATTTTGGATTATTATCAGGAAGATAGTGCTACTCATCAACAAGAAATTCAAATAAAACTTATTAAAAGAAAGCATTACCTTTATTACTGTTTCGGAAAACCCTAGAAAGATCCAGCAAGTAACCCACGACGACCGATGAACGTCAAGTAACTTTTTTACTACCTAACGTAACAGTTTTCGATAAAATTTGTTGTAAAATTAATTATGACAATCATTTTAGAAACAGCTTGCCAGCAATTGCCTCAATCTCAGGTTTTGGTTATTGTCAAATATGTTTTTTTATAGGTGAGTTGGCAAACTAGCATGCGGCTCACCTGATGGTAAGTGACTACCGCCACTCATGAACAACTGCAACTCCAGGGGAATTGCAGATATGTTGCCGGCCTTTTAAAAAGGTGTAGGCTCTTTTCTTGAAGGTTCCTAAGTCGTATCGGTCCGGATAATCGATGGTGGTAATCGATTCCACAAGGAAGTTGTGCGAGGAAGAAAACATCTTCTAAGTCGCACAGTGGTGGACCGCCAATCATCCAGATGGCGTGGATGGTGTCGCTATGTATCGCTTTGTATTCGTTTATTTAAATAACGACTGAATCGTTAGTCTAGTGGTCGTAAGCGTGACTGCTGATCATGTGTTCTCTGTTTCAAATCCCGGGCCAGGCCAAAATAAGTTATTGGCTTTTCTGTCAAGAAATTCTCAGTAGGAGCACGGAGAGCCGTGGTAGTTCAGGGACCAAGCGCTCGCTGTAAATTTCACAGTACGGTAAGCCCGGGTAGGATACCGCGGACACCAATGAAATTGTTAATTGCAACTTTAAGTGCTGATTTACTATGTGCTCGGCGGTGAAGGAAAACATGTGAAGTTCGCCAACATGCATTGGGGCAGCACGAAGAACATTTTCATGCCCCCAAAACCCTCTCAGAAATGAGAGGAGGCCTGTGCCCAGCAGTGGGACCTATATAGGCTGTAATTTTAACTTCTAAGAACTTAAACTCTGGTTTAGAAAAGCACGTAAAACCGTTGATCTCTCTCCGGTCGTGTGGAATTGCCGTCCCATTGGAGTATGAGAGTGGGGGAATAGGGAATTATTGAGTGTGAGTGAGTGTGCTTGCGAACACAGTTGTGCAGTACAAATCCGTAGGAGTATTACGCGATAACCAAGCTAACTAGCGACAGCACTGCCTTGTAGTCGCTAGTTAGCTAGGGCTTGGTTATCTCTGATACATAATACGAATTTGCGATTTATCAGCAATTATTGTCCTAATTTCGCTATCGCTAGCTTTCTGCAAGATACGTTATACGCCTACCGTCTTGTACAGACGGCAAGTGTCCATTTAAACTGGCCCTGTGACCGAAAATTTGTTCTAGAGGACATTGTCATTAATTTATATTACTTACAGCCACATTCTGATGTTTAACGCTTACTTAAGTCGCTCCGTTGTATAACTTTTAAAAATTATACACGCACAAAGCAAAAATGTCTGATCTGGTAGACTTAATTGACTTTGTGGACTATACCAGAAAGTATTGAGAAATCGAACTGAGGCTATATTTAAGAATCTAATCCCTTCACAAAATTGTTCAAAAACTCCATGTCTGCTATAGATTTACCACTAATTACCATAAGATTATGATATAAGAAAGATTGTAATTTTATTAAAAGTCTATATTGAATGCATAATTATTATATTATATAATAATAGAGAATATAATGTTTTTAGGGTTCCGTACCTCAAAAGGACAAAACGGAACCCTTATAGGATCACTTTGTTGTCCGTCTGTCTGTCTGTCAAGTCTTTTTCTAAGGAACGCGTGCAGGTAACAAGCTGAAATTTATATCAAATACTCAAGTTAACTGTTCCTTGAAGCTGTGAAAAAATCATACTTCTAAGTCAACGCAATCAAAAGATACAGCCGTTTATGCTGCAAATTTTTGACATTCGCAAAGGAATCAAAACCTACAGGGTACGTCCCGTGAACTCAGAATCTTGAAATTTGGTACGAAGCAACCTATTATAGCACAGATAAAGGAAAAATTGCGAAGAGCATAAATTTTTATTTACATTATATAATAAAAATATTTTTAATTATTGTAAACGTTTACCTATACCTACGGATAGACTTATACCTACGGATTTGTTCGGAACCATCGGTGCGCGAGTCCGACTCGCACTTGGCCGGTTTTTTTTCTATTGGCTTTCGTTTATTTATATTAAAAAAATTTACCTTTCATTATAAACTAACATTACAATAACTTATTGGTCTTTTAGTAGTTATCGATGTGATTATTAAAAAATAATAATAACATACATTTCAAGTGTGGCTTTTATCGATGTGCAATCGATGTAGTAATTTGACGATGCTCCACCATGTTATCATTATTTTAAAACCACTTAAATTTGTCATTAACTATTGTTAGTTAAATTATGTTTTTTGGATGTAACACTAATTAACGAAATTATAGCAAATTAGCTAAATATTCGTTGTGGCTAATTTAATGAACCTTTCGGAATGCGGGTGAAATTCTTATTGTACAGTCTTTATTTAATATAAACTTTATCTTTCGCTATTATAAGACATTTTACCTATATGGCTAAATATGACTAAAAGTAATTTCACCTGAGGTGGTTTAAATGTTCCATATCGTATATATATCAAAATGAGAGGAGACCTGTGTCCAGCAGTTGGTCGTTATATCGTTATATATGGTCGTAACTTTGCTTTACTTGTACAGAGTTTAATAGGCTGGGGTAAAAAAATATCGATATATCGAAATATCGATATTTTCACACACCACAATTAAGCAACAAAAACAACTACAAATATATTTATGTGATGTTGTTTATTTTTTGACCCTCATCCTACTACACAATGGAAAACATGACGATATATCGATTAGTCGATATTTATCATGTGATAGTTATCGATACTGATCAATACTATAAATATCGATACGATAAATATCGATATTTTTTTTCACTTGCTCATCCCTAGATTTTAAATCATCAATTTGGACACACTGATAACAAATCTTACAAACTTACTAGCAAAGTTGTTGCTCCTCGTTCTGGTAAATTTATGTTGACACTTAGTTTTATCGCTAGCTTGTTTATTTCACTAAATCGCAACCCTCTTTTAGGGTTATATTTCAGATGTTTTTCAACAACTGTTTATATGTAGATATTTTTAACAAAATACAACTCTTCCATAAATAGATTACGCTAAAACATAGTACAAATTGCTTAACACAATATCCTTTGTTAAATGTTCTCCATCTGAGCATATTACGCTTAGCATACGTTTCATATAATATTTATGCATCGGTAATTATTGTGCTAAATAAATTCCTAAGTACACACTTTTTTATTATTCTTCATCATAATATCTAAAAACCAATTAGGAAAAAAATTTAATACGCTTCGTGCTGCTCAATGATCGTATAGTTTGATATAAATATTAAAATATAAACGAAGAAATATTACAAACTAGGTCTCCTGAATATAAAATGTGCATATGGCGGAAATTATACTCGGAATAAAAAAAATATAAGGAACACAGTAATCAGTAAGAAATAAATACAAAATAATTAATTGATGAATGAAGTCAAAAGTTCCGCTGAACCAGAATGGCCGGGTACGTACGACTCGCACGGTATGAGAAGCTTAACTTTTTTTTATATCAACTGCAAAACGATAGCAACATTGTAGTGGAGAAATAAAGTGGAGCAATAGGGAGTGGTGTGATTCACTCTCTTTACATGCTGTCTACGATAAGTTGTTGTTTAAAATATTTTAATTTAATTCGTATCCGCATGTTTGTTATAATTGTAACAAAATTATAAAAAGAAAGTAATAAAAAACTTATTACGTCTTTTTATTAATATTTAAATAAAAAGAAATAATAAATTATTAACTTAAACTCTTTAACTTAATATTTACGTTAAACAAGTAACACATATTCCTACAGAAAATAATAGTACAGAGATAGTCTCAACAGCAGTAAAAGAAAGTTTTTAAAGTACCAAAGACCGGCGATGAATATTAAAGTGTCAAAACGTAAAGAAATCAGCGTAAGAACTAACAAGGGTTGACCCTTCAAGGCTTGAAGAATTGAGTCATAAATTAAGTTATCTATTATGCAGTCTTTTACGAGTTACTATGTTCTCATCTATTTTAGATAAATGTATGGGTGACAAATGAGCACAAACGCCTGCATAGGATCATCTTAATAGATTATAAAAGGATGCTTTAGCTTTTGGCACGAAACCTACATCAATCCCTAATTAAAAATCAGATGGTTCTTACTGAACAATAAAAAAGGCCGGTTTGGATCACAGACCATAGAAATCAATTTTGCGTAGTATGGACCATAAAAATTGCTGATTGCCGTGTAGTGGCGGTTAAAAATATCCACTACCCCATATCTTCCCGTGGGATTCATAAGAGGTGATATTGGGAAACAGGCAGGAGATGGAAAGCAGCATCTTCCTGATAACAACAATATTACAATTAAAAAACTTCGGTTGCCAACCCGCCCGCTAAGCGTGGCAACTATGGCAAATATCTCCACATGATGAAAGATACAAAGAGACGGCCCCAGTTCCCAGCGGCCCCACTATTCCTGGCTACGACGGCGACCATGGTAACGGCGGGGTAGTTGGTGCAGAGAATCTCCGGTGGAGGTTTACCCTGAGGACTGACTAGAAGATCCTGGAGCTGGAAGAAGAGATAGACAAGTTACGATTGCATATTATAGGATTATCCGAGGCCCGAAGAAAGGGGAAGGACATCACCGGGAGGGCGACCATCTGTCCCAAGGAGGTGTCGGATTTGTCGTCCATAAATATCTCGATAACAACGTTGTAAATATTGGGAGTGTGTCGACGAGGGTTGCGTACCTTAAACTCAGAATCACCAAACGGTATTCGTTGAAGTTCATACAGGCTTACGCACCAACCTCAGTACATCCCAATCAGGAGGTGGAAGAAATGTATGAGTATATCTCTAAGGCCATGCATTACCCAAAAACCCAATATACGGTGTCAATGAGAGACTTCAATGCAGAACTAGGCACAAAAGAGAACAGTGAGCTGAAGGTATGGAAATTTGGAATAGGGCAACGGAATCCAAGGGGCCAGCAGCTGGCTGACTTGATGGATAAAGAGGGACTTTTAATAATGAACTGTTTCTTCAAGAAGCGGCCGGCGGAAGAGGCCCCGAAGATTCCTGTTCTGCAAGACCCACCGCAGAAGAACACAAAAACTCTCCGATCATACTCTTAGTCTAATGGCTTTTAGACGGGAATTGAAGCTCCTGTTTTCAGCAGATTTGACAGCGTACCAGAAACTGAACAGACAGATCCCTAAATGCATGCGGCGGGACTTACGCAACTTCAATACAGTTCGTATCGAAAAAGCGATTGAGCGGAACCAGGGCTCCAAAGTCTTTGCTAGAGATCTGTCTTCCAGAAACAGCCAACTGTCAAAACTGAAGACCAAGTGTGGCAGCATCGTTTTCGTGATACCTGAGATTTTGAGTAAGCTTAATAGGTTCTATGGGCAGCTGTACACGTCATCGTTGGAGCCACACGCAAGTGTGAGTAACCGTCCAAGAGGAAGTCTTATCCGACACTACTCCAATGATATCCCGGACGTCAGTCTGAGCGAGATTAGAATGGCTCTCCAGCACCATAAAAACGGCAAGGTCCCGCGCGAGGGTGGAATTAAAGCGGAGCTTTTGAAAGCTGGTGGAAAACCGCTACGCCTCCCGAACAAGTCAGTTTCTGAAAAGGCTTTAGCACCATAGACCACAAACATACCCTTCATCAAATTGTATGGAAGACCGAAGAGTACAATCTGCCACTTCGCCTTGCGTATGTGTAGTATTAGAGCCTTTGATTCCGTCGAAATTTGGGCGGTGTGCAGTCCCTTCAGCGGTGCAAGTTAACTGTCGATATAACGAAGTGCTGAAGTGTTTCTACAGTAGAGCTACGATGGCTATCCGAGTACAGAATCAGAGTACGAAACCTATCCAACTGCAGAGGTGTAAGCCAGGGTTTCGTTATATTCTCGAAACTCTTCACCGCTGCATTGAAAGACGTTTTCAAGCTACTGGACTGGAAAGGATACGGTATTAACATTAATGGCAAGTACACTCACCTTCGATTTCCTGACGATATAGTCCTTATGGCAGAATCGCTGGAGGACCTAAGCACTATGCTCAATGACCTCAATAGTGTCTCTCAACGGATAGGTATTAAGATGAACATGGATAAAACAAAGATCATGTTTGATGTCCATGTCACAGCTATTCCGGTAGTTGTAGAGAGCCTTGAGCTTGAAGTAGTTGACGAGTGTGTTTATCTGGGACAAATAGTCTGACTAGGTAAGTCCAACTTCGACTGAGAGGTCAATCGACTGGTTCAACTCAGCTGGACAGCGGTCGGGAAGAGAAGAACAACCGACAACCGATGAGGAAAAAAGTTTCTCGAGTGGCAGCCTCGTACTAGTAGGTAAAGTGTAGGGTGACCCCCCCACTAGATGGAGTGACGACCTAGTAAGACATGCAAGAATTTGATAGGTGCAGGTGACTCAGGACCGTGATTTGTGGCATTCCTTGGGGAAGGCCTATTAAAATTAAATTCACAAAGTCTGCAGTCTGTGAATACGTACAGGATCGCCCCCGTCACTACATTAGATTTGATAGACCACAAATCCTCGCTAAAGAACACCGATTCCTTCCAAGGATGATTCGCGAAGCTATTGAAATCAAAAACATCCTAATTTCAATAGAGAAGATGCTGGGTGCTACCATCTGCTTGGAATCCCATAATTAATAAAATTAAATCCCAACCCAAGCATACAACTGTAAGACTTCAAGATACTGTAAGTTCATATTGCGTAGATCGGAACAAAAATTAATAATTTTTAATCTGGAGGTAGCCGTGGTTAACTATGACATTGAAACGTCATTCACCTCAGTCCCCCCCATGACCATGGGTGCTGGAAATGCTCGAAACGTTGGAAATATAAAATAAGTTATTATACGGGATAAAATCCGTAAAATTAGTTTTATTTCAACATAATAGGCTGCATGACTATACCACACACATCAATAGTAAAAACCTTTAAGGCTAATATATAATATGTTCTTTACACCATATTTTTACTCTATATTTTTCACCTAATAGACATATTTTCTTTGCTAACCAATTGTGAACCATGTTGATCAATTAAGTGTTTATAGGATTGACTGTTTATTAGGCAAACTCATATTATTGTAGGCTGCCTATTTATGATTAAATTAATTTTTTACAGGATAGGGTGACAAACGAGTACACAGTCCACCTGATGGTAAGTGGTTGCTGTGGACCATAGACATTACATCTATCCTCGTTTGCGAATCAAAATGCAGATGCGTTGTCACCCGTGAAAACTAAGGTGGAATGCCTCTTTTCCAGTAAAAAGGGTCTACGAAACACAGCAGTGTTAAGCTGCTATTTAAAGCTGGTATTCTGTGAGAGCATGGTCCTTCCCCGGTTGAGTTGACCCATTCGTGCTACAACTATACTACTAATATAGCTTCAGAATGGCTCTATCACGTATAAAACTGAACATTATCAACATTATTTATGAAACAAGAATTACCGAATGTTTTTTTTTTTATTACAAACAGAATCTTTGAATGCTATTAAGCATATGATGTAAATGTTTTTTTTGTTTTTGTGGCTAACCAAATTTTATTACGAATTAACATTTATTTATTTTTCTATTTATTAATATTTCAAGCTGATTGATGTTAACAAAAAAACTTCTAATGGGGAAGTATCTGCTTAAACACAAGGATTGCAAGCTTTTAGCTGGCTTTAAGCTAGGCCCTACTTACAGGCCCCA
Organism: Parnassius mnemosyne; assembly: GCA_963668995.1. Classification (NCBI taxonomy): domain Eukaryota; kingdom Metazoa; phylum Arthropoda; class Insecta; order Lepidoptera; family Papilionidae; genus Parnassius; species Parnassius mnemosyne. The sequence goes on along the minus strand of CAVLGL010000081.1, from coordinate 13,483,731 downwards.
GTCCTCGGTTTTGCTGCAAAAGATTTAGTGTGAGTGATTGATTGTCGATGTTTTATCCAATATGGCAGAATTTGACGTATTGATAGACAAGCGGCAAAGTACATTAATTGTCCATAGTTTTTTTTATTATTTAGATATTAATTCGTTAGGGAAAGCGAAGTCTTCTGCTCCCGACATAAGTATAACATTCTACTCAATGTGTTTTCGCATGTTCCGTATCTTGTACTGTGTGTGTTTCGAAAGTTAAATATTTTTTGGAATAAACATTTTTGGTATTCATTTCTCAAAACAAAAAACGAATAGAAAGAAAGATAAATTATGGCAAGAAGTGGCACTATTCACGCATCATTTCATACTAAATTGGAGCCGGGTCGAAAGAAACCATCCATATGACATTATATACCTCAATTGCTCACATGGAAAATGAGATACAATTTATTTCAACAGCGTAATAGATAGAAAGGATTTTATTCCAAATAAGTTGTTTTATTTTTCCTTAATATTTTATGAATTTAAAGCCAAACGGTCATTTTTTAAATTTTCCGTGTCCATTTCAAGGTAAATAATAAATTTATCGGTCATGTAATCAAAGCACAAATAAAAGACTCCTTGGTTCCTTTTCATGGTTCATCAAAATTGGGCGCATTGGGGCAACGCGGCGGATATTTCCTAGTTCTAAAACCCTCTCAGAAATGAGAGGAGGTCTGTGCGCAGCACTAGGACGTACATATAGAGGCTGTAACTTTAACTTGTCACGCTTGTTACACAAAGTTGTTTATTATTTTAAATAGATATCAGGCAAATGCTTTTGCCTATCTATTGATTCAGTTATCATCTGTTGCCTCTAACAATATCCACAGGCTGGTATGGTGTGGATTTTCTTACTGCACCACAACATGCATATGCGGCTAGAAATCTAGACTATCTAGGGTACAATTAGCACTTTTATGTCCTAACACAGTCGCATGATTTATAGAATACCATTAATATTTTCAATGATTTGACATTTTTTCTTTTATATTTTCTGAATCATCAACTCAAATTACTTTAACGCTTCTAGTTTAAAAGCTTCGTCTCTCAATAAAAGCTCTTCTGACCTTTGTTCGCTTTACAGCTAGAACGTTTCCTTTGTCTTTTTTGCATTTCGAAGAACATAACGTATCACTTTTCTATCAACTACATTTCATTATAATTTTTATAACTAATCCGAATCCTTTTTTAAAAAGTAGGGTAAAGTAAAAAAATTAAGATTTTTAAAAATATCTTATCCTGTTATCCTATATTATGAACAAGGAATACACTTTTTTATAAGAAAGGTTTTTCACACACAAACAGTCCACCAGACGATAAGTGGATTCTGTAGCCAATGGACATCTCACATCATCCTCGATTAGAATCCAATTACAGATGCGTAGTCAGCCCTGGTGACTTAGATGGAATGTTAATTCATTCACGTCAGGTATTCAGCATTGGAGCTTAGGTCTTTCCAGCCGGTCGTGCTATAATCATATAATACCTACAACGTGGCTCTATCACGTATAGCACACACTAATAAATTTATTTAAAAAAGAAAACTAAAATCGGTTCATTATATACCAATGACTAACGCTTTTCACTTTACGAATGTTAATTACTTTTTAAAAAATAAGATTAAAATAAGCGCAATAAACAACATTAAGTAAAAAAGGAACTTCTCTGTATCATCAATATTACAGATGTGACAATTGAAAATCTGATAGCGGCATTCATGTGTATTGAATGGAATTTAATCATAAATGAATTTCAGTTTAATGAATGGAAAAGCTTTTTAGTATTAAAATATTTTTACAGAAAGGAGAATAAAAATTCATACCATTTTCGTGCCTTTTGTCTATAAATATAATTTTTATCAAAGTTCCGGCAAGTTTGATGTTGTTACGTAGTAAAAAAATGTTAACCGTCAGATAATTCTACAATTTGAGGATATTTTTTAACTCCTTAGCTGTATAAGTGCTTTGTGGCATAACTTAGGGGCCACCCCCGGGCGAGCTATATACAGCAGTGGATCTTTGAAGGGCTATATGATGATGATGATGATGATGAAGCTGTATTTACGTGGTAAAGCCATGCTGTAGCTATATTAAAGTTGCAGCACAAATGGGTCTGCGCGACTGGGGAGGGACCATGTTCTCGTAGAATACAAGCTTATAATAGCAGTTTAATCCTGCTCTGTTTTGCTATACAAAAGTGTAGGCAACCAGACACCCTATTTAATTAAACTAGCATTCCACCTTAGTCCACAGGGGTGATAACGCATTAGATATAAATATAGATAAGATATATATGAACTGTGTCCTCATTCGTCACCTTATTCTATAAAAAATATAATTTTACAATTTGGTGAGATTTATTTTAGACTCAATATTTTCAAAATTCTTTAAGCTGTATTTTACTACAATGATCTTAAAGCATTTACGTGCTTGGAATTAATAGATATACCTAGTCAGGTCATAAATTCTGTCACATTTTTAATATAAAATAATTGAAACAAGTTTATTCATTATGTAACCATTTATATACCAAAATGAACTTAACAAAACATAGATTCTTATGACACTAAAGTTTATTCAAAATGACCTCCGTGATTTTGAATACAGGCCTTCAATCTGCGCGGCCAGTCGTCTATCGCAGCACGAACGAGGTCCATGTCAATATCGGCGGCTGCCTTAATCAAGGATGTCTTGAGTGACTCCAAATTGGGATGAGGCTTTGAGCACGCCTTTTCCTCCAAGTGTTGCCATATTTTCTAATCTAACGGATTCAAATCTGGACTGGAGGAGTGCCAGTCTTCGTGCCGGTTGAAGTCGATTTCACGCGCCGCCAGCCAGTCTTGTGTGCTCTTAGCTCTATGAGGTGGCGCCGAATCTTGTTGGAATACCCAGTACCTGTTATTGAACATGGTATGAGAAACAGGTTCCACAAGGTTCGTCAGGACTGTATTTTGATACACAACTGCTTTCGTTTTTACACCTTTCTCACAAAAATGTACCTCTGTTAAGCCCCAATAAGAAACTCCCAACCATACCATGAGCGAGGATGGAAAATGACCTTGTTGGACACGCGGAATACGGTTGCTCGCTTCTTCACTACTGTGTGCGTACACCTTATCATTTTGTTTGTTGTAGCTCTCTTTTACGGTAAAAATTTTTTCATCCGAAAATAGAATTTCCCGATATTTTTTTCCCGCGTACCGCTTCAACAAAGCGCGGCATCACTTCAGTCTCAGGTCCATTAGACGAGCATTCAAACGATGTCCTGTTTTTCTTCGATATGCCCGAAGCCCTAAGTCTTCATTTAACACCCTTTTCACCGTGGTTCTGCTTAACCCCATCTGAAGGGCCAACAGTTTCTGCTTACGTTTGGGATTTCTTTGAATTCGCGCCTTCACAGCTTTTATCACTGCTGGAGTCCTAACAGACCGAAGGCGACCACTTCTTGACCTGTCATCTACACTAGATTCTTCATTGTATCGTTTGATTGTACGATAAACGAATCTTTTGGTTATATTCAAAATTTTCAGTATTTCAAAAATTTGAATTGGCGCGTAACCGCAACGATGCAACGCAATAACTGCAACATGGTCTTCTTTAAGCGTCCACTCCATATTTAAAAATGAGTAAAATTCTAAAAAGTATACAGTTTTATTTTCATCAACAATTCGAAATTCGAATTCAATAAACTTTTTTGTGGCCAGCATTCTAAAAGAAAAGTTTTTACTGTGTGACAATACTTATGACCTGACTAGGTATAACAGATTTATTAGGTCCTTAAATATGATACTGGTGTTTTATATTGAAAAATAGAAATCAAAGAAATTTATGACGTTATATAAATATATAGTATAGTATAGTATATCAGTCATAGTATGTACCATTGTAACCAATGTTTTCACAATTTTATAGGTAGTTCATTGATTCCGTTTCTGAACAAATTATGGGAGCGAGAAGCAATAGAATATTTAAAGGTGGCTTTGGCTGCCTCGTTGGAATCGAATTTATATCCTTGCATGAAATTGTCTAAATTCCGTAAAAAGTGGTTATCTGTTGGAGCCAGGTTGAATGTCTCCGTCTATTGGAATGTCTGTTGTGCAGTGTGTGGTCTAGCGTTATCCTGAAAAATATGAAAAGAGTGCACCTTTATACTTGTGCACTACAATCCTCGTCTTCTTTGAACCTAGCTAACATGATCTACATATGGTCGGGAGGACGTTATTGTTATTTATACTTCAAATTAATTTTATTTAATCTATTAAAAATTTTATTTTCAAAATACTTAGTGATTAAAAATTAACAAAGTACCATTTGTTGAAGTACCATTTGTTACACAACAAATTAATGGTACTTTGTTAATTAAAATTGTTCATTAAATTAAGTAAATACGAGTTTAATATTATATTAATTAATTTACTTACAACGATCCATTAAAATCTTTTTTCTGAAATGTTTGCAACGAAATACAGCAAAGCAAGTCAGCGAAAAGTTTATTATTACGGAGTCTTGAGATTTTCCCATTTTTCTTAAAGTCGTTACTCATAATTAGTTTATGCAAGTTAAAGGAAAATTGTTTCTGCAGCAATCAAGAAAAAGTTTTTCATAATTTTCCAAGTTGTTTCCTTAAATAAATAAATAGTATTTTTTATTACAACATGCTGAAAAGAAATAAAAAAAAAACATTGTAGAGAATTTACTGATTTTAATTTTCTACCGACTTCAATAAGTAGACGGTACTCATTTCGACTATGTTCTTTTTTGTTTTTTTATTTGTGTTACGTCATAACTTTTTTCGGTGTGAACCGATTTCGATGATTCTTTTTTTATTTGAAAGCTGGTGCTTCTCATGTGGCGTCTGGAATTTGATCAAGGTTTGACCAATAGTTTTTAAGTTATTCTTAATAATTTATATTGAAGTCAGTTATACAAAATTTTCAATTTGAAATTATATTTTTGTCAATCGATTAAATCCGTAGAACCAAGCTGCAGTTGTGATTGTAGCACGAAAGAGCAACCCTCTCGACCGGGGAAGGACCACGCTCCCACAGAATACTAGCCTCAAATAGTAGCTTAATGCTGCCGTGCTTTGTATGGTGGTCTTATTTCTTAAAGAAAACAATACATCTACATTTTGATTCTTAATCGAGAATAGATGTAGGTGTCTATGGGTCATAGCATCTACTAACTATCAGGTGGACTGGGTGCTCGTTGTCCTTCAATAAAATAAGATGTTGTGTTTTACGTGTCCACTTAGAGGCCTTATGAAATAAAATAGCACACAATTTCTTTATTCTTTTGTGTTTATTTTGTACATCAATGTAGACAAAGTGTTTGTATGACACTAATTTAACAACAAAATTGGCAATCGGACATTACATTAGTAGGTATTAGTATTTCGGTCAACCACTTAACCGACGGAATAGACAGGGTGACGTTATATCCCCGAAACTCTTCACCGCTGCATTGGAAGACGTTTTCAAGCTTCTGGACTGGAAAGGATACGGTATTAACATCAATGGCGTGTACATCACTCACCGTCGATTTGCCGACGATATAGTCCTTATGGCAGAATCGCTGGAGGACCTGAGCACCATGCTCAACGACCTCAATAGTGTCTCCCAACGAATAGGTCTTATGATGAACATGGACAAAACAAAGATCATGTTTAATGTCCATATCACACCTATGCCGGTAGTTGTTGGGAGCACTAAGCTCGAAGTTGTTGAGGAGTATGTTTATGACAAATAGTCCGAATAGTTAAGTCCAACTTCGACCGAGAGGTCAATCGACGGATTCAACTCGGCTGGGCAGCGTTCGGGAAACTACGACACATCTTCTCGTTATACATACATAGACATACCTCAAAACCTTAAAACGAAATGGTACAACCAGTGCGTGTTGCCAGTGGTGACTTACGGATCTGAGACGTGGTCCTTCACTGCTGGCCGTATGAGGAAGCTGAAGGTCGCTCAGCGAGCTATGGAGAGGGCTATGCTCGGGGTTTCTCTGAGTGATAAACTTAGAAGTGAGGATATCCGCAGTAGAACCAGAGTAACTGACATAGCCCAACGGATTAGTAAGCTGAAGTGGCAGTGGGCCGGCCATATAGCTCGAAGAACCGACAACCGATGGGGAAGAAAGGTTCTTGAGTGGCAGCCTCGTACCGGTAGGCGAAGTGTAGGGCAGCCCCCCACGAGATGGAGTGACGACCTGGTAAGACATGCAGGAAGTCGATGGATACAGGTGGCTCAGGACCGTGCTTTGTGGCATTCCTTGGGGGAGGCCTATGTTCAGCAATGGACTTATGAAAGGCTGTAATGATGATCTTTTTTATTGGTCGAGCAAGTAGATAAGTTTGTGTATTTGAAATGTGTATTTAGTAAGGATGGTAGATATTTAAAGGATATAGAACGACGAGTTACCGCAGGAAATAGAGTGAATGGGGCGCTACTCTTTATTGTGGGAAGTCAGATTGTGTCCAAAAAGGCACGTATGAAAATTCACAATGCTGTGTTAATCCCTAATTTAATGTATGGTATTGAAAGTTGGGTGTGGCAGAAGAATGTTAGGGATGAATCTGAATGACAGAGTGAGAAATTGTTTGATAAGAGAAGAGTGTGGTTTGCAAGATGATGTAGTTACCAAGATTAAGAAAGGAATGCTTCGGTGGTTTGGACATATAGGAGAAAGAAGGAGGAAAGAGTGACAAAGCAAATTTATGTTGCAGACATGAAAGGCAGAGTCGGGGAAGGGACACCATAGGCGAAAGTTTATCGATCAAATCGGCGATATATTGAAAATGGACCAAATCAAGAGTACCTTTAATCGACGAGCCAGTATGCGTAGGTATATGGATGTGGAGGAAGAGAGAGAGGTGTGTCAGGATCGTGCCAAATGGAAGTCCGTAGTCTCTGCCTAACCCTCTGGGTGACAGGCGTGAGGGTTTATGTATGTATGTATGTATCTTTTTGAAGATTGCTAATAAATGTTTCGTATAGATTTTGTGTTTACTTATAATCTTCTCATTTTTTAATGAATGCTAAAAATAAGCTTCTCTAAGCTAAGAAGCTAAGCTAAGCTTCTGCTAAGATAAATGTAGATGTCTATGGGCAACAGCAACCACTTACCATCAGGTGGACTGTGTGCTCGTTTGTCACCCCATCCTATAAAAAAAATCATATAATATTTAATTGTTCAATATTTCTCACGCAGTCACATAGTGACTTGATGTGGCAAAAATAAAAATTGGTCATTATCGGATTTTGACATCGCTTCTTGAACCTCTTTTTAATATTTTTCTTTTTTCGATCCTGTCGCACATATCACGGCAAATTAATAAACTCATACACAAGAACCGTGTCAGATCATTGTTTAAGAGCTGTACTAGTTCAAGTTAAAAGCATTCGCCTAAAAGTTACAGACTCGTAGCATGTGAGACTGAGTTTCTTTGACCGACGGCACATATAATATTGTTAGTAGATACATACTTTAAGTGTTGGTATACCATAACCATCGCAACAATCAGTGATGAAGGATAACTTCGTGAAGAAGTATCAATATATGAGAAATTAATATAAAATGCAGTCAATGGGGATTGCCGACGCAAAAGAAAACTCAAAAACATGAAATAACAGTGTTTTTTTTTTTTTCTTGAATTAATTGTATGTTGAAAGTTTTGCATACCTCATAAATAAAACAATTTTATGTAAACTAATATTTTTACTGCTTTTATGTATTCTTCACTACATTTGACATACTTTTTCATTCGTTCAAACCATTATTGAAAACATAAGCACCATTGGTCTGAGGGCATGATATTAACGTGCTGGTTGAAAGCTATTACGGCTTTTTCTTACTTCGTAAATATCAAATCTCTCATCAAATCTCTGATTTTGGGAAAATAAAGAAATCGCATGTTGCGAGGTCTAGACTGTGTGGGTTACGAGCTCCACTTTTTGAGAAGTCAATAATGACTTTACCTTGTTCGCGGTATGCGATATGATTCGACTCTGTGGTTCGTTTTTCATCACTTTTTGAAGACACTGAACAAATTAATGGTGCTGTATTTTTCGCGTTAATTCCATTATTGCTATGGATGATTTTTTTATAGTTGTGGGGTAAGGGGTGGTAAGGGTGACAAACGAGCACACAGTCCACCTGATGGTAAGTGGTTACTGCGGCCCATAGACATCTACATCTATCCTCTGTTACAACTCAAAATGCAGATGCGTTGTCACCAGTGAGAACTAAGATGGTATGCCGCATTTCCAGTAAAAAGGGGATACGGTTATCTACACTCACCGTACGAAACACAGCAGCGCTAAAAATGATGAACTTCAACTAGTGATAAAGAAACTTGACTTCCCGCCAAAAATTATTTTAACTATTTTAAGCATTTCTTATGTTTAAAAAAATATAATACTTGAAATTCAAACATTTATGAGCGGTCAGGAGCGCAGAGCTTTCAGTTTGCCCTATGTAGTGCCATAAAATAAAATTTCGTAATTGGTATGTAAAATAAAATCATTAACATTATTCTGGTTTTCACTTATATTCGTTTTCAATTATATAATTATATATTACATTATTAATTTATTTTATAATTCACTTTTAAGTTTTTTTATCCGTGCCTGTAATCTTCAAAACGCTATCCGCCATATTAGATTCCGTCGTAGCCCTACTGTACAAGCACTTCAGCACTTCGATATACCGACTTGGCACCGCTGAAGGGACTGCAGCACCGCCCAAATTTCGACGGAATCAAAGGCTTTCTCATAGTCCAAATATGCAAGACATAGTGGCAAATTGTACTCCTCAAACTTCTGTACAATTTGCCGAATTTATGTGGTCTATGGTGCTAAAACCCTTTCGGAAACCGGCTTGTTTGGGAGGCTGGAAGTCTTCAAGTCTGCGTGCGAGACGATTCGTAATGACTCTCGAAAACAGCACGTAGACGCGGCTCAGAAGGGAAATCGGTCTGTAGTTCTTCAAGAGAGCGTTGTCACCTTTCTTGAAGAACAAGACCACCGCACTTCTGCTCCACGCCTCCGGTGTAATGCCACCATGGAGGACGGAATTAAAGAGCTTCTGAAGGACTTCAAGTACCGGTCTTCCACCCGCTTTCAGAAGCTCCGCTGTAATTCCATCCTCGCCTGGGGCCTTGCCGTTTTTAAGGTGCTGGAGAGCCATTCTAATCTCGCTCCGACTGACGTCCGGGATATCTTCGGAATAGTGTCGGATAAGACTCGCTCTTGGATCGTTACTCACACTTGCGTCTGGCTCCAGCGATGGCGTGTACAGCTGCCCATAGAACCTCTCAATCTCACTCAAAATCTCAGGTGCCCCGAAAATGATGCTGCCACACTCGGTCTTCAGCTTTGACAGTTGACTCTTTCTGGCAGACAGATCTCTGGCCTTTGCCAGAGATCTGTCTGCCTTTACTTTGGAGACTTGGTTCCACTCGATCGCTTCTTCAATACAAGCTGTATTGAAGTTGCGTAAGTTCCGCCGCATGCATTTGGAGATCTGTCTGTTCAGTTGCCTGTATGCTGTCAAATCTGTTGAAGAATGTAGCTTCATCTCCCGTCTAACAGCCATGAGATTAAGAGTGTGATCGGAGAGTTTTTGTCTTCTTCTGCGGCGGGTCTTGCTAAACTTAGCTCCGACCGCATGGACAGTTTTCACGAGCTTGTCATTCATATCGTCCACTTCATTGCAGTCTTCTAGACACTGAAAACGGTTTTGTAACTCGAAGTGAAAGGTTTCGGGAACAGAGCACGAGGGGGAAGGAGCGTTGACTTCATTAGACGAGACCTTTCCAACTTAACGTTTAGGTTTAGTGTGCTTCTAACCATTCGGTGATCGCTACCAGTTTTCACCCTCGCGATCACGGAGACATCACTGAACAGTTGTCGTCTGGTCGTCATAATGAAGTCAATCTCATTTTTTGTGGAACCGTCGGGGCTTGACCATGTCCACTTCCTGTGGGGCTGCTTCTGGAAGAAAGAGTTCATCATAAAGAGTCCCTCTTTCTCCATGAAGTCGGCCAGCTGCTGGCCCCTATGGTTCCGTTGCCCTATTCCAAATTCCCCTACTTTCAGCTCACCGTTCTCTCTTGTGCCTAGCTTTGCATTGAAGAAAAAGATAGGGCTATCAAATTGACTGATTAATTTTAGAATGTAACTTATAAATGACATACAACAAATAAAATGCTGTTAAATAAAAATGTATCCATTCATTTCAACCAAATCAGATTAAAATCGATTTATATCTTTTAAAATTTTCTTTTTTCGTTACATATTATATAAGGAATGTTAGTGTAACAATGAAATATGACTTGAAAAGCAGACTGAATTCACGCTTTATCAAAGTGACAAAGATACTTAATCAATAAATCAGAAACACAATATTGATGATTTCTATTAATTCAGATGAATTGGATACATGAGCTACTAAGTTATATGTAATTATTTAATATGAATTAAACAAGTAATGGATCTTGAGCAACAATACACCCTTCGTTATACTTCAAACGTACTTGAAGAGCTAAATTGCAATTCTCAATAAAAGATGCAAAACTATCGTCATTTTTAAAGGCTTTTTACTGAATTCAACCAAAAGCAACACTGCAGAAATAATTATTTTAAAAAATCGTTTATTTCGCAAAAAAAAAAAACTTTCTTTTGCAAAAGGAAATAACATAGTTTTCATCTTGGATATCTCAAGAACACATAGACATTGACTCAAAATCATATTTTATTCATACACATGCCTATTTTCATTCAAACAATTTGCTCTCAAAGATATTCTTTATCTCTTTAAAATATCTAAAAGAATTCTAGCAACAAAGTTGCTGTCTTATAAAAGCTGAACGTCTGATCGTTATGTTTCTCAATTTAAAGAACATTCCCTTTTCTTGCTCCGTTCAAAATATAATTCTATTTGTTTCTATATTCTATGTGTAGAACAAGCGCTGTCGCAACTAATACACGCTTTATCATATCTAGTGATTTATCACAAAATGTTTCTTTCATTTATTTAAGAATTATTTTGTACATAACAGGAGAATTTCATTCATTTAACATTCACTTACATAATGTTACGTCAACTAGGTAGTGGTGGGACTGCAGGCAGAGAAGCGTTTCGGTATAACAATACGCTGCTCCTCCTATCTTCAACGGCCGTATTTGCGTGGATATTTGGTTGGAGACATGGAACAGATCCGTCACATCGGCCGGTAAGTTTGGTGCCACCGGATGCACGTTTTTCTTCGTTCCATGATACCAGTGTACGCAAGTTACGCAGACTACGCAGGTGCAGATCGGGCCAGCCTAAGCCGAGAAAAAGAATAAGAGGAGGAGTTGTCCTCCATCGAAGTTAGGTTCCTGGATATGTACGAAGTCATTTATGTGGCCCCAACTACATGGGCCAAAGATGGAACACCTTGGAGTTGTAGTTGGTGCGAGTCTGACATAACCCGCCCTTGCCCCCGTGAGGCGGCTCTGGTATTTCCCTTTAAAAAAATTGCTCATACAGTTATATTTTTCAACTCCACTTAAAACTGATACCATAATACGAGTAGTGAATTCTATGATAGCACGGAAAGGAATAATTTATAAGCTGTGTTTAATTAAATTTTCTAGCTATAGCTTCAGTATTATTATTGATTCTTTAGTTTACAAAACAAAGTAAATACGAACTAATTAAACTTTATTATACCTTCGTCTAGTTAATGAGTCCCATTTATTTATTCATTCATTCATTCTTTACAGTCTGTGAAAAGTCCACCGCTGAACATGGGTATTCCATAGATTAACTCATAGGAGGACATTTGCCACAGTCGCCACATGGGGCAGCCGGGTTGGTAACCGCAGTTTTTATGACACTAACTTGTAATCAGAAAGATGAGAAACAGCTCATCTGTTTAATTTCCCTCCGTTACCTCTTACAAAATCCACAGGATAATACCATGAGGTTGTGGATACTTTTATACCGCACTACGCGACATGGCATTCATTTCCACTTTCTGGGAAAAACTATTAATGAGTGAATAATATTTCTATTAAAATTTTTAAATATCGTAGAAATTTTATTACTTCTGTAAAGTTTGTCGACGAGCTTCACACTCAACTATAATAATATCTTCATAATTTCGCTGTGATAGAGACAAAACAATCAACACAGTAAACAATTGCCAAATTCCAATAAATTATGGCGAGAGTAACCTAGGGCTTTAAGCGAGTCTCTGGTATCATATAAACAATATCTGGGATCTTCCATTGTTATTTGAGTTCTTAAGAGAAAAATTCGTATTTTGTGTTACATCTAAAGTAAAAAAAAAACAGCTGAGATCGAATTACAAATACCTTTGATATTTTTCTTACATAAATGACTAAAATCCTCTAAATAATTTTGAAAATAACATCAATCAGAAATTTCATTATAATTCAAAGACTCAATATACTCAAGTACGTAATTTAAAGCCAACATGTGTATTCTCATGTGCAATATTTAGCTTATGACCCTTATTAGGTAAAAGTTTTCACGATATTATTTTGCAGTGTATTTCAAATGTACACTTAAATGAGAATACTAACTGAACTTAATTCGAATGCGTGAGCGAATATTAACTATTAAAGTATGCCTGTAGATTTAAAATGCAATAGTATCACGATTAAATCTTTACAATATATTTTCTATATCAATGAGATTATATCTCATAAATAAATCCCGTTTACTGGCAAATTTTCAGTTAAAATTGAATTCAATATTGAAAATTGCAACGTTCATATTTCGTATCGATGTATTGTGCAACCGTCACAGTCGATTATGGTTTGAGCATTTGTTTAAAATATAAAAGATTGTGAAACTAGTAAACCAAGTTCGTCATTTACAGTTTTTTACTAGTGTAAACAAGCATAGTAGTTAAATACTATTTAAAAAACTCGACTGAGTTATAACATAGCCTCATAGGTAGAGAACCTACACAGCAGCGACCCTGATACATTGCAGCGGCACGAGGCGCAACACAGCAGAACGTGAGCATTGACGTATGCAATCGGAGCTTTGCAATATACCTTTACTTTATTTTTACTGTAACAATTAACATTTTTTTAGGTAACAGCTTATTTAGTTTACATTGAAAAATAATAATACTTTTAATAAAGCAAATACAATGAAATAATTTCCGCATAATAGCTTTAGAAAAAAAAGTCCACGATACCATATGTCTATTTCTTATACATAAGCCATAATTAAGTTTTTTGTGACAAAAAATATTGAAAATTAAAAAGTGATATATAAGCGTTATTATTAGGCATGGCCTATTTATCCTTACGAATGAAAGTTACTTCATCATCAAAACAATTTTATGAAGATAAACTTTGTTCTTCATACCATGTTATTTGGACGCATAGTTTAGGAGATAATGTAAAATTAAAATAATTCAAAACTTGGCTGGGCGTGCGAACGACGCATAAACCCTAGCCGCCCGGTGAGAACTGCGAGAAGCCAGTATTGAAATTTGAAAGCTTCTATGAGCAAGGTTAGTTCAATCATTATAGCTAAAATAAATTCAAAATTAATTAAGTACTTTTATGACAATGATTAGTTACATCTTTATTTCTGAACTCTTTCATTTCACGTTGCTATGATATTTTGAAAATTTAATTGATTAATAAGTATAAGAGTTTGATAGCAAATTTATCAAGAATCATTTCATGCCTACACACTTTTCATGTATTGTGTACAGTTTTCTTTAAAACTGGAAAATACCGCGCTTCCGGGGAGGGGGAAGCTCAACCGAGGGGAGGAGGGAAATTGTATAAAACTTAACTTCCCTCTACATCATACATATGCCGACAAATAAAAGTACTCCATTAATTATGCCAATTTTTCCATACATTGCTATAAAATAAAATATTTAATTGCAATTATAAAATGCTTGAACTAGGTGTCATGTCATGTCGCACTCCTCGAACACGTGATAACGCGGGTGAAACCGCGGGGCACAGCTAGTTAAGTATATGTTAGTAAGATTAAGGCAAATTTATGATAAGGAACATGTATTAAATTTAGACACTAGACTAGAGATATCATTAAGTCAGGTTATTATTTCACAGTAAATCAAATAGTAATTGTTCTAAAATTCTCTGTTATTTTTAAAGACACCTTCGACCTATACCGCTTATCCATTGTACCTAACAAAAACCACCAATATATTATTCGACCCTATCCTTTAATAACAAATAATAGAGAAAAAAATGTATACATGGAGACTAAATGTCCGAAGTTGAGTAAACGGTACGATTTTCGGCTATGTAGTTTATAATGTAAAACAAAAGTATATGATCTGCCTGTGTATCTTTCATCCAACTCTGCGGTTTATGCAACTTTGAGTAACAAGCATTAAACGTCTAACAAAATATCACTTAATATCATATATTTGCAAAGTAATAAACTTTGTATTATCTGCCCATAGTCAATTTTGTTTACTGTATTGGTGCTATTCTAATTTCTGAAAGCTATAAATGCTTTTCTATTAATATGTTATTCCGCTATCGAGAGATATTTCTTGCTGTAATAGTGATAAAATATTAGTTTGACCTAGATAATTTTTTCATAGATCGTTTACACAGATACAAATACGAATAAAAGTTTGCAACTGGAAAATGATAAAGAACTTTATTCTAAATATACATTTATTACAATAGATAACAGTGTCAAAATTATAGTTTTAGCTTAAGTACATTTCTGTAAGCTTTATAAGTATCATAATCGATGTAACCATATGTTTAGGGACAGTGAAATATTGCTACTTCTATAATAATATCAACTAACGTTCTAAAATAATATATACGTTCTTCGTATTTCCACCAAAACTGTGCTTGCCAAGTCACATCACTTTTCCCCATTTTTAACTACTCGACTGGCCTGTTGGTCTAGTGGTTAGTGACCCTGACTGCTACGCCGGAGGTCGTGGGTTCGATTCCCACCCAGAACAAATGTTTGTGTGATGAGCACGATCATTTGTTCTGTGTCTGGGTGTAATTTATCTATAATATTTATGTATTTAGAAATATATAAGTATGTTTATCAGTTGTCTAGTACCCATAACACAAGCTCTGCTTAGCTTGGGACTAGATGGCGTTGTGTGATAGTTGTGGAATATTATTATATTATTATTATTATTAACTATGTTGACTTCTGCTATCTAGATCTCACCAAAGCTCAGCTTAGTAAGCTTGAGTGAATTCAGAATCTATGTATAAGTTTTTTTTTGTTACGTTTTTCTTTTTCGTACTAAGCTTAAGTGGTTGCCAATACGACTTCGTCGGAATGCTCGCATACTTCATCTTCTCTAAAGTACCCTCTTCAATCCTCCTCATTGGTAAACCTTTACTTACCCCAAAAATCACTTTGAGTTTCTTCCTAATTCCCATTCGCGTAACCTGAGATCAGCAAAGAGCTTGAAGTTGAATATGCCACTACACACTAGTAAATTTATGAACGTGTCTTATGACAGTAAACCGTACAGGCCGTTAGTTTATGGAATGAACTCCCATAATCGGTAAAACGTGCACCATCTCGTCAAGTATTTAAAAAACTTGTCGAGAATCATTAGCTCATACACTAGTCTTATTTATATAATTCAATATATATTTATTTTATTATTCGCATGTATATATGTTTGTAATATACATAATATGTATATAATATATGTATGTGTATGTATATTATATTTACATTTTTTTCTCACACCGACATTCCCTACCCCAGTCATTCTTCCTGCAATCCTGTCCATTCATTGGTTGTCTCGAAGAAATTACTGTCAGCAATAAGACCGCCCATTGCATACTAATTATGTATAAATAATTTTTGTATGTTTTCTATGGTGTGCAATAAAGAATATTAAATAAATAAATTAACAAAAATATCTCTAATCCTTCTTCGGTCGATAAATGAAAGAAATTTCTTAAATATCTCGATACTTGTATGTACCCTAACAAAAATATTTTGTATTCCCCTATAATCGCCATCAAAGTATTATCACTACTCTAAGGTTGACTGGCAGAGAATGATTTTAGCATTAAGTCCGCCTTTTGATCCTTTACTGTTTAAATCGGCTGCAATAGAGCATAAATAAATAAATAGCAGTGACAGTGAGCAACGTTAAAGTTGTGGCGTTTGATAATGTTAACGCCAATCCACATGTCAAACATGAGATCAGGCAATTTGTACCCTTCGTTGCGTAAACCTAACATTTCACGTTAAATTATCAAAATAACAAAATAAATTTAGAAAATTACCCATGGAGTGAAGATGAAGTTCTGAATATTCTGGTCAAAAGATAAACACAAAAATGTGCCAAAATTAAAAAAATATATGAGATGTCGGCAATGTAGAAGTGCTACAATTTACATGTGTTAAAATGTGAAGTGGATCTTCATGATGATTGTTTTAAAATGATTCGTTCACGCTTAAATTTTGCGTTTGAGTTATCCCAGCGTTTTGTAAGCGCAACATTTTACATAATCTACACGTAATAGTGAATTTTTCTTATCATATGTTTCCCTTACTGTAATAATATAATAGCTATAAAATTTAAGCTTGTTTTTGGATCCTTGGAATTTAATTAGTTAAAGCAAATATAGGTAAACAATAAGAGAAGAGACAGTAAAATATAAAATTATGTTTATTAGCAGTAAGCTGTTTAGGGGTGATAATGATTAAACAATTTATAAGACGTAAGAAATAGTTTTACAATATAGAAGATAAAGACCATAATATCTCTTTTTGAACATTACGTAAATCTCCCGATAAAATGGGAATTTCCGCTCATTTCAATGAAAAGAATGTGGATGCCCCGTTTCCAATCGAAAGGGTATGCGGTTCTCCACACTCACCGTACAAAATTAGGCTGCTATTTTACTTTGGTATTCTGTAAGATCGTCGTCCTACCCCGGTCGAGCCGACCCAATAACCATAATATAGCTGCATCGTCACTCTACCACGTTAAAAGAGTGAACAATAAAAGTCTTCCATAGATAATTAAGGTAAAAATAACATAAATGTGCTCACAATCTTAAATTAATTAGTAGTTTTTAGTGTGGTTACCCCAAAAGAATATATTACGAATTTAGTTTAGGATTTTTGTAAGTCTATTAAGTCAATATTATTGAGCTTCGTAAGGATTCAATTAAATTTTGCCAAAGAATGGTTTAACATAATTGAATATTAAGTTTGTTTTAGGAAGGCTTTGTATAAAACTGATTGGTTACTATCGAGAGGGAAAATTATTATGTACATATTTTAGTAATCACCTAAGAATCTAATTGAATTGAGGATAAAGGATGATTTTTTATTTCAATTCTTTAAACTTCAGTGGTATATTCATCATCATCGTTCAGTTTTCCTCTGTGCCTGTTATGGCATCCACGTGATGATACAGGGTAGAATATTTCTTAACCTCAGTGGTGTATTAGGGATTACTGATTCTGATTTATTGGTCTAGGGCAGATAAATTGATTGAAATTGACTAAAAACAATAATATAATGGTATTGATATTTCATTTTTACCTTCTTAAAGTATACAATCGATAAGAGTCGTGGTAGCTCAGGGTTCATAAAATTTGCAGTACACGAGCTATCCGAGTCCTATCCCCGCCAATACAAATTCTTAATTCCAATTTTAAGTAATGCTTTTTATGTTTACGCGAACACTACACATTAATATACTCGTAAAACTAATTTATACGGATTTTATCATAACTCAATTTTTTATTCCTGACATTTCATGGAGCTGTAAAGTGCTCTAAACGTTGGTAACATAAAATTAGTAAATATACGCGATAAAATCCGTAAAAACTAGTTTTATTTATATACAATTTTATCACGTGCTTGGCGGTGTGGGAAAGCATCGTGAGGAAAACTACATGTCTTAGAAATTAAAAAAAAAATGAAAACTTGTGAAGTCTGCCAAAACGAATAGCAGCTCGTTGGATACTCTTCATTACTCTTAAACCCTCTTCGAAATGAGAGGCCTGTGCTCTACAATGGGACGTATGAAACTCCATAACAGTATACACTATATATTTTTTGTTTCTGAATATATAGTACACGACAATTAGAAAATAGCAAAAATACGCTTTTTATATTACTTGTTAGATAATATTTTCATTTTAGCCGTTGATTTTATGAGGGGTTAGTTAAATGGGTATGAGTTGAACAACCGCCAACGTTGTGAGCATTTGAAATAATAAAAATATGTTAGCTGCAATAAAATATTTCTACGGATAACTCATATTAAGGCGAATTCTTTCAGTCAAAACCAATACAATTTTTCGTAGATGCTATTAATTTTATTAATTATATAATTCATCATCATCATCATTACAGCCTGTTAAGAGTCCACTAGATGTCCGTCCGATAGTCGATAGTCCGTCTCGCAAGATGGGTTGGCAATCGTAGTTTATATTATTGCATGCCTTAAGCGCAAAGCGCCTAGGTATGTTCTACTACGAGTAGCACCTAAAAATTAAGATTCCATTGTTTTCTCGCATGAAATCGTATCTAGCATCATATCTACATATAAATGATATAAAAAGCACATTGTTAGAAAGAAATAATTGTTGAACTTATTAATATTTTTTTCAATCGATTAATTGCTATTTTTACACAAAAAAGGGGTTTGAGTGGCTTATGGTATGGATTTATCAAGACCGCATGGCGTCGTAAACACGATAACTTTTGAAAATATCAATTGTTTAACTTAATCTATTTTTTAATCTCTTCATCTATCATGTGGGAAGCCATGGAATTTAAATGGCAGTTTAATGTATTAATTTATATTTTACTAAATAGGCCGAAGCCGCACTTCGAGGCTCCGAGCTACAGCCACAGAGTACTTTACTCCGACCTCAAATGCCGTCGTGAGTGGTTATTTGTTACAGCGTCTCGTGCTGAAAAATATCGATCGCGAAATACAACATATTCCAAAAACCAAATTTGATATGTACATACTTGACCAAGGTAAGATATTATTGTTATTTTTATAAACACAGATTTTTATTACAATATTTTGTTTCGCTAAAAGAACGCAGGATTTATATATACCTAGTCAGGTCATAAGTATTGTCACACAGTAAAAACTTTTCTTTTAGAATGCTGGCCACAAAAAAGTTTATTGAATTCGAATTTCGAATTGTTCATGAAAATAAACTTGTATACTTTTTAGAATTTTACTCATTTTTAAATATGGAGTGGACGCTTAAAGAAGACAGTGTTGCAGTTATTGCGTTGCATCGTTGCGGTTACGCGCCAATTCAAATTTTTGACTTATTGAAAAATTTGAATATAACCAAAAGATTCGTTTATCGTACCATCAAACGATACAATGAAGACTCTAGTGTAGATGACAGGTCAAGAACTGGTCGCCCTCGGTCTGTTAGCACTCCAGCAGTGATAAAAGCTGTGAAGGCGCAAATTCAAAGAAATCCCAAACGTAAGCAGAAACTGATGGCCCTTCAGATGGGGTTAAGCAGAACCACGGTGAAAAGGGTGTTAAATGAAGACTTAGGGCTTCGGGCATATCGAAGAAAACCAGGACATCGTTTGAATGCTCGTCTAATGGACCTGAGACTGAAGAGATGCCGCGCTTTGTTGAAGCGGTACGCGGGAAAAAATATCGGGAAATTCTTTTTTCGGATGAAAATAATTTTTACCGTAGAAGAGAGCTACAACAAACAAAATGATAAGATGTACGCACACAGTAGTGAAGAAGCGAGTAACCGTATTCCGCGTGTCCAACGAGGTCATTTTCCATCCTCGCTCATGGTATGTAACCTGTTTCTCATACCATGTTCAATAACAGGCACTGGGTATTCCAACAAGATTCGGCGCCAGCTCATAGAGCGAAGAGCACACAAGACTGGCTGGCGGCGCGTGAAATCGAGTTCATCCGGCACGAAGACTGGCCCTCCTCCAGTCCAGATTTGAATCCGTTAGATTACAAGATATGGCAAGACTTGGAGGAAAAGGCGTGCTCAAAGCCTCATCCCAATTTGGAGTCACTCAAGACATCCTTGATTAAGGCAGCCGCCGATATTGACATGGACCTCGTTCGTGCTGCGAAAGACGACTGGCCGCGCAGATTGAAGGCCTGTATTCAAAATCACGGAGGTCATTTTGAATAAACTTTAGTGTCATAAGAATCTATGTTTTGTTAAGTTCATTTTGGTATATAAATGGTTACATAATGACTAAACTTGTTTCAATTATTTTATATTAAACATGTGACAGAATTTATGACCTGACTAGGTAAATAAATATACTTATACGTCTTGGACTTTATAGACCTGAAGGTGTGTCGGTATCTGCTACTGGAACTCCTCTACGAGGAGAACTAGATGTGCCGAGTTTGGGCTCGTTTTCTTACTTATGATGAGACCTTACCTCCGTACTTGATAGAGTGTCTTGAAATTGTACTATGATGACTGCTACAGGAACTCCTCAACGAGGAGAACTAGATGTGCCGAGTTTTGCTTCGTTTTGTTAGTTATGATGAGACCTACTCCCCGGTCCTGATAGCGTGACTTGAAAGTGTACTTTGATGACTGCTTCCGGAACTCCTCTACGAGGGTAACTGGATGTCCCGATTCTGGCTTCGTTTTGTTAGTTATGACGAGACTTTACCTCCGGATTTGATAGAGTGACTTGAAAGTGTACTTTGAAGACTGCCACTGGAACTCCTCGACGAGGAGAACTAGACGTACCGAGTTTGGGCTCGTTTGGTGAGTTATGATGAGACCTTACCTCCGCATTTGATAGAGTTACTTGAAAGTGTACTTTGATGACTGCTTCTGGAACTCCTCGACGAGGGCAACTAGTTGTGCCGAGTTTGGCTTCGTTTTGTTAGTTATGATGAGAGTTTACCTCCGGACTTGATAGAATGACTTGAAAGTGTACTTTGAAGATTGCTACTGGAACTCCTCGATGAGGAGAACAAGATGTGCTGAGTTTGGGCTCGTTTTCTTAGTTATGATGAGACCTTACCTCCGCACTTGATAGAGTGACTTGAAAGTGTACTTTGATGACTGTTTTTGGAACTCCTCGACGAGGAGAACTAGATGTGCCGAGTTTGGCCTCGTTTTGTTAGTTATGATGAGATCTTACCTCCGGACTTGATAGAGTGACTTGAGAGTGTACTTCAGTGACTGCTAAGAAACTCTTTTATGAATAGAACTACAAGTTACATTTTTTTTTTAATTTTTTACGATCATATGAGCATTATGAGTTGTCCATTTTTAGATTTTTTGAGCTTTTTTAAATTTGAAATTTGACATAAAATGATGAGAAAATTTGAAGTATAGTATATATAGTTTAATTACAAGTACAATTACAAGGTTTTCAGTGAAAACTTGTGTGTAATTAAACTACAATAAAAATTTACGTATGATCATGTTATACGTAATTTTTTTAATACGCTTAAGGCCATCACCTTCTTGTTCTCCAAAATAATGGAATCCATTTTAAACTGCCAGCTCATGCGGTACCTCGAGGATCACCAGCAGATTAGTGACCGCCAATACGGTTTTCGTCGGGGTCGATCAGCTGGTGATCTTCTGGTCTACCTGACTCATAGATTGGCGGAATAGTAGAGTTCAAGGGGGAGGCATTAGCGGTTAGATTGGACATTGCAAAGGCCTTCGATCGGGTTTGGCACAAAACTCTTCTTTCGAAGCTCCTTTCCTATGGGTTTTCCGAGAAAATGTGCGATTGGATCACCAGCTTTCTTGCAGATCGGAGCATCAATATCGTTGTAGACGGTGCATGCTCCGACTACAAGCCTATTAATACTGGTGTTCCACAAGGCTGCGTGCTATCACCAACGCTGTTTTTTCTGCATATCAATGATATGTTGCAAACCGGTAACATTCATTGCCATGCGGATGACAGCACTGGTGATGCTCTACACTACACCGGCCATGCCAATATTTATCGGGAAAAATACCGGAACAAACTTGTGTTTGCTGAACAAAGTCTCCAGTCCGAGACTAAACCTAGTCCAGTTTAATCCCCAGAAGACACAAGTTTACGCGTTTACCGCTAAAAAGAAGCCTTGTTGCCTTAGCCAGTATCGGAATCTTCAGCGTCGACATATCGTGTGACGTGCAGTTTCGTGGTCACTTGGACGAGAAGGCCAAATTGGCCTCTAAAAATCTTGGCATTCCCAGCAGAGCGGGACAGTATTTCATGCCGGCACAACGCCTACAACTTCACAAGTTGCCGGTTCGGCCTTACATGGAATACTATTCCTAACTTTGGGCTGGGGCTCCCCAGTGCCAATTCTCAAGGCTCAAGGCTTCAAGGCTCGAATCGTCGACGGCCGAGTCCTTTCCGATCGGCTTGATTCATTAACGCTGCGAGGAGATATTGGATTCCCTTGCTATTTCTTTCGCATTTACCGCGGGGAGTGCTCTGAGGAATTGTTCGAATCAATCAAATTTCACATTCGCACATCGCGGCAGAACTCCCGATACCATCCACACCATATGGATGAATGGCAATCCACCACTGTGCGATTTAGAAGATGTTTTCTTCCTCCCACGACTTCCTTGTGGAATCGATTACCACCAGCGATTTCTCCGGACCGATACGACTTAGGGACCTTCAAGAAAAGAGCCTACTCCTTTTTAAAAGGCCGGCAACGCATCTGCGATTCCCCTGGTTCACCTGGTGTTGCAGTTGTTCATGGGCGGCAGTAGTCACTTACCATCAGGTGAGCCGCATGCTCGTTTGTCCCCTCTCCTTAAAAAAATACAGGGGTATTTACGCTGGAAATCTGTGTTACCCGTTCGAGCCGACCCATTCGAGCTACAAGTAAACAATTAATATAGCTGCAGCATAGTTCTACCACGTTTTTATTTGTACGTAGGTAATTAGTGATCAGGGGCCACTTACAGGTTACTTTTTATCCGATTACGGAACTTCACAAAAGAAAGGGTTATATTTTTTCTCCTTTTAGAAGATTATTTACAAAAATGTTATTCAATTAAATGGTTACGTAATAATTCGGAACTACACCGTCGCTCTACGTTGTACCATGTAAACAACTAACATTTATATGTTTAAATAATTTTATTTATCAAAAAGTTTGTTTTAAGTTTGGCTTTATTTTATAGAATAGGAAGCAAATGAGCACCATCCTCATTTGAAGGTAAATCACTTCTGCCACCCATGAACAACTGCAAAACCAGGGGAATTACAGATACATTGCCGGCAAGAGAAAGGAGATAAGAGTAATCTCTTTTCTTGAAGATCCCTAAGTCGTATCGCTCGGGAACAATCACCGGTGGTAAACGATGCCACAGGGAGGTCTTACGAAGAAGAAAACTCCTAGTAAAACGCACAGTGGTGAAGCGCCAAGTATTCAGATGGTTGAGATGGTAAAAATGGCTGATTACTTTACTAAACTGTTATATTAAATGCTTTGTAAAGAAAAGTGTGATTAATAGAGAATTGCTTTAGTTGATATATTCGGTGTTCATCGGCATAGCAATAACTTAACCAACTTCTTATGGACAAGAATAAAATAATCTGATGTAGGTAATAAAAAATTTTGTTGAAGTGAAAAAATTTAGTGAACTATGAGATTTTTATCCCTATTTGATGGTAAAGTTCGTGGCATCCTTTGATAACTAGGCATCGTATAATGTGGTCCACAATCTTGTAAAAGCTTGTTTTTAATTTTATGAATTTTATTTTAACAAATACGAGAGCCGTGTAGCTCGCTGTAAGATTCTGTCACGGAAGAAAAACAGGAGGATTAATAAAACTGGTAATTTTATGTGCTGATATACCAAGTGTTCGGTGGCGAGTGGTGAAATATAACCTAGTGTACAACAGGTTAAAAAAGATCCAAAAGTAAATTAATAGTACGTAAACAACCCAAATTCGATCACAGCTATTTGCAATTGCAATTACAATTTGAAATTTCGAAGTTATATATTTAGATATGAATAAGCGAACAGTGTGATGTATATAACAACAAGATAAACTGCATAAAATGATATAAAAACATTATAGGTCTTTTTAAATTCAAAACAGAATTAAAAAAATATTAAACAAAAATAAAACGTTCAAAATTATGAATGTTTATAATAAATTGGCCACAATGTTAATATTTAAAATACATGTATGTATCAGAACCTTTCCACTTCTTACGGGACCTTCAAACCTTGAATATATTCTAAAACAATCGGAGCATAATTTATACGGGAAATAAATACATTTTGTATTCAATTCATGGACTGAATGTGAAATTTTAATGTGGAATACAATTTTTTTCACCTACTTTGTTTGAAGTTGGTTACAGGTATTTTTGCCCGTATATTATGCTTTTCCCTCCTGAGTGGCAAACGCTAGACAAACGATATAAACAGATTATCTAGTTGAAATTGATATGCAACCAATATGAAAGTATACTTTAACAAAAAATTGTAATTATCTAAAGTAAGGTGGGAGATATTATTCTATTATTAAAAACATTTAGTAAAATTCATTACATAAAAGCCAGTTAAAAAGTTGTTCACTCATTATGCTTAGATACATTGGTAAAATTAAGTTATTAAATCACTTCATAAGTTACGAGGCAATAAAATAAATGTATAAAAATGAAGATAACACACGATGAAATAGGGGGAGAAAGTTTTTGAAAGTTGACACTATACGATATTTAATATTTAGATGACATCATAATTTTAATTTTAAAATAGGAGAACGCCGTTTTCTGTGACCTTTCCAAGGCTTTCGATTGTGTTCATCATGAGACATTAATCAGGAAACTACAACATTACGGTGTAAAAAATTTAGCGCTTAGACTTATTACTTCATATTTAAGTAATAGAACTCAAAATGTCGTGATCAATGGTAAAGGTTCCTATGGATCAGTAATATCAATGGGCGTTCCTCAGGGCTCGATTCTTGGCCCATTCCTGTTTTTAATCTATATTAATGACTTACGTTATCTTGTAAGGGATAATCACGATATAGTATTATTTGCTGACGATACCTCTTTAATTTTCAAACTCAAACCGCAGTTAATTAATTATGAAGATGTAAATAATGCTCTATCAAAATTGGTACATTGGTTTAATGCCAACCATATGCTCTTAAACGGCAATAAGACAAAGTTTATTAAATTTACAATACCTAATGTAAAACATTCGAATACCAATGTGCTGTTAAATGGGGAGGAGTTGAGTCTTGTGGTTACCACTATTTTTCTTGGTATTACTATTGACGCGAAACTTCAATGGGGCCCCCATATATCTAAATTAGCAAGCAGACTTAGTTCACAGATGTTGA
Source organism: Parnassius mnemosyne (assembly GCA_963668995.1). NCBI lineage: Eukaryota > Metazoa > Arthropoda > Insecta > Lepidoptera > Papilionidae > Parnassius > Parnassius mnemosyne. Next base: position 13,458,337 of record CAVLGL010000081.1, on the reverse strand, counting down.
GACAGCTAGATTAGTGTATTTTAGTTACTTTCATAGCGTAATGTCTTATGGAATTTTGCTATGGGGTAATGCGACTGATGTTGAAGCTATATTTGGTTTGCAAAAGAGAGCCGTACGGGCGATTTATAACCTAAATTGTAAAGAGTTCCTCCGAGAAAAATTTAAAGAAATAAACATATTAACTTTGGCATCGCAATATATTTATGAGAATGTAATGGATGTGCATAAAAACATAAATAGCTTTAATAAGAATAAGGATGTGCATACTTTAAATACTAGGAACAAACATAAGCTTGTAATGCCAATTACTAGACTCCACAGAATAAGTAATTCATTTATGGGCCAATGTATACGCTTTTACAACAAAATCCTAGAACATATTCAAAGTTTGTCAATAAACAAGTTTAAAAGTTTTATTAAAGAAAGACTGTACAAAAAGGGTTATTATAATATCAAGCAACACATGAATGAAAATAACCCCTGGGAATAACGTGATCGCTACCATGCTGGTTCTAAGAAAAATCATTTAAAAATTGTATGAACGAAGTTATTGTTAAGTGAAATATGTTTAAAAAAAAGTCCCGCTGGGTTTCTTGCTGGTTCTTCCCAGGACTGGTGTGTTTTCCGAACCAGTGGTAAATAAAAAATGAATTTCAATAAGTATTATGTAATAATCAATATTGAATAAAAAATTATTCTATTCTATTCTATTCTATTCTATTCTATTCTATAAAACGTCAACAAATTAGTTAAAAGCTGGCCTTGATGGTAAAAGGATGGCCGGTAAATCAGAGAAATGCTTTATAGATTTAAAAATATTAGGTCCTTACATATGAAGTTAGTTGGAATCTGAATTAGGAATTCCAAATTCAAATTTATTTCAATTTTAGACCTGTGTATTTGTGTTCTAATTTTGTGATTCGTTTGTTTTCGCGCCATTCGATTATTCTTTGACATCGTTCTGTTCACAATATGGAAAACTAAAAACGTCGCGTTACTAACGAATACGAGTTCCACCATGGCACCAGCGCTGCAGATACAGCTCGAAGAATTGATAATGTGTCCCATACACATGCTGCTGCAAAAGAAAACAATGTACATTTTTGGTTTCATCGTTTTAGTTCTGGGAATTTTGACCTACAGAACAAACCCCGCAGGCGGCTGGGAAACCCTAGTTGACAATGAAGAATGAAACGTAATCCCGAAAGTGAATCCATCGCAAACCACGTCAGAGTTAGCGGTAGATTTCGGTGTGAGTGATAAAACAATTTTAATTCCCTTGAAATAAAAAGAAAAAATGAAATAGCTCAAAAAATATGTACCGCATGAATCGAGTGAAGCACACCAACAAACATGCGTAGAGTGCCGCGTTACATTTTTCAAGCGTCACAATAACAAGGAGGTTGGAATTGTATCATTACTTGTGATGAAAAATATATCTTGTACGATAATCGAAAACCCAGGGAAACGGCTAAATCCTGCCCCAAACAAAAATTTATTTAGGAAAAGTTACTGGTAAGTGTCTGGTGGACGAGTGCTGGTGTTATCCACTACAATTTCTTAAGATCTGGCCAGAAGATTATGGCAGATCTGTATTCTCAACAATTGCAAACCACGATGAAAAAGCTAGCAGTAAAAAAACCGAAACTGGTTAATTGCTCTAGCCCACTGCTGCCTCCAGGACAACGCTAGACCACACTGCATAACAGACGGTGGCTTAATTACAGGATCTATCTACGCTATTACAACAAAGTCCCAGAAAATATACAAGGTATCCTATTACCAAGTTTAAATATTTACTAATTAAACAAAAGCTGTATAAAAAGGGGTAATATAATATAAATGAATACATGGTTGATAATAATAACTGGGAATGAGGTGGTCGCTTCCAAACTGTTTCTAAAATAAATTTTGTAAATTGTTTGTTATCATTTATGTTATCTCGCTGGGTTTCTTGCTGGTTCTTTCCAGGACAGAGGATTTTTTTTTCAAACCAGTGGTAAAGTAAAAAATGACTTTTAATAAGAATTGCTTGTAATAAATATTGAAGAAATAATTATTCTATTCTATTCTATTCTATTCATCATACTTCTCGGACCTTGTGCCAACAGAATACAAAGAAAATAAAGCTGAAACATACTGAAACATACAAACAAAAAAAACCTAATAGTAAGTGGTTGTTGTGGCCCATAGACATCTACATCTATCCTCGTTTGCGAATCAAAATGCAGATGCGTTGTCACCCGTGACGACTAAGATGGAATGCCTCTTTTCCAGTAAAACGAGTCTCCGGTTCTCTACACTCACCATACGAAACACAGCATGGTTAAGCTGCTATTTTACGCTGGTATTATGGTTGACGGTGGTAGACCAACGCAGCAGCTTTTGCTGTTGCACGTATGGGCCGGCTCGAGCCAGGTTAGTACCACGACCTCACAGAATACCGGCGTTAAATGGGAGCTCTGCTTCCGCGTTTCGTCTGGTGAGTGCAGGTGACCGGAGGCCCAATTCCCCCCCCCCCCCCCCCCATCAACGGTAGCGGAATCACATCATAAACTACCCCAGGAGGGTACCAGTACCCCTGGAGAATCCCTCGCTGAGCATCCACGACCATGCTATTCCACTCCTGAGCGTGGGTGCTCAGGCTGCCCCGCGTATTCTGGGGGGGGGGGGGGGGCAAAATTTCGCACAACACAATAACTGCTCGGGGCAAACTGAGCAACAAGACCAAGGCACCCCTGCCACGCTATCCGTGAATTTCTGCAACATCAGGGGACTTTACTCGAACCTAAACGCCGTACACTACCATCTCGAGACGGTGAAGCCGGCCTTGCTCTTTCTGACCGAGACGCAGGTGTCCTCTCCGGCTGATACTTCGTATCTCTCCTACCCGGGGTACAAATTGAAGCACTCCTTTGTGCCTCGGGCTGGAGTTTGCGTGTATGTCAGAGAGGACATCTGTTCTCGACGCCTCGGCAGTCTTGAAGGTTCGGACCTTTCCATCCTTTGGCTACGCGTAGACAGCGACGACCATCCGCGCGTCTACGTGTGCCTCTATAGGTCCCATAGCGGTAATGCCGAAACAGATGGACTCATCGACCACGTACAAATGGCTACAGATTCCTTGCTACAACAGGTCCCATCCGCAGAGATCGTGATCCTTGGCGATTTTACTGCCCACCACGCCGAATGGCTCGGTTCACGTTTAACCGATCATGCGCGGAGATCTGTTTATGACTTTGCCTTGGCATATGGTCTGACACAACTGGTTACATCGCCTACGCGGATTCCAGATGTTGAGGATCATACACCTTCCCTGTTGGACCTTCTGCTGACCTCTCATCCGGACGGATATCAGGTTTCCGTCGATGCCCCTCTTGGCTCTTCGGACCATTGTCTGATCCGATGTGTGGTGCCACTCACGCTCCCCTCGCGGTTGCGTTCTGCAGGTTGCCGCCGTGTTTGGCATTACAGGTCGGCGGACTGGGACGGAATGCGGTCTTTCTTTGCTTCCTACCCATGGAAGCGGGTTTGCTACTCGCCGGATGATCCCAGCGCTGTTGCTGACTCTGTCACTGTTGTGGTGCTACAGGAAATGTATTATTGTGTATATATATGTATTATTTATTCCATCATCTGTGGTACCCAGCGGAGGCAGATCTCAGCCTTGGTTTGGTCGCTCCTGTAAGACTGCATTACGCAGTAAGCAGGAGTGTTATCAAGCCTGGGCTGCGGCTTCGGCGACTCGGGATGTAAACAGCAGCACACTTAAAAAGAAGTATAACTTTGCCTCCAGGTCTTTCAAAAGAGTTATTGCCAAGGCAAAGTCAGAGCACATAGGCAGAATTGGCGAGAAACTAGTTCGCCTTCCTTCGGGAACCCGTGCATTCTAGTCTCTCGCCAAGGCTGTCCAAGGGAATTTCTTTAAGCCATTATTACCATCTCTGCATAGGTAGGACGACTCACTGGCCCACGACGCAAAAGAGAAAGAGTTTAATCCTCAGAAGACACAAGTTTGCGCGTTTACCGCTAAAAAGAACCCCTTTGTCGTATCTCCTTAGTTTCAACGTACTCCCCTTGTTGCCTCAGCCAGTATCGGAATCCTCGGCGTCGACATATCGAGTGACGTGCAGTTTCGTGGTCACTTGGAAGAGAAGGCCAAATTGGCCTCTAAAAAGGTTGGCGTGCTCAGCAGAGCGGGACAGTATTTCATGCCAGTTCAACGCCTGCAACTTTACAAGGCGCAGGTTCGGCCTCACATGGAATACTGTTCCCATCTCTAGGCTGGGGCTGCCCAGTGCCAGCTCCTTCCACTTGACCGCATCCAGCGCAGAGCGGCTCGAATCGTCGACGACCGAGTCCTTTCCGATCGGCTCGACTCATTGGCACTGCGAAGAGATGTTGCATCTCTTTGCATTTTCTTTCGCATTTACCATGGGGAGTGCTCTGAGGAATTGTTCGGATTAATCCCAGCCGCCAAATTTCACGAACGCATATCGCGACAGAACTCCCGATACCATCCACACCATCTGGATGATTGGCGGTCCACCACTGTGCGATTTAGAAGATGTTTTCTTCCTCGCACAACTTCCTTGTGGAATAGTTTACCACCAGCGATTTTTCCGGAACGATACGACTTAGGAACCTTCAAGAAAAGAGTCTACTCCTTTTTAAAAGGCCGGCAACGCATCTGCAATTCCCCAGGTGTTGCGGTTGTTCTTGGGCGGCGGTAGTCACTTACCATCAGGTGAGCCGCATGCTCGTTTGCTCCCTTTCCTATTAAAAAAAAATCTGTGAAAGCGTGGTCCTTCCCCGGTCGAGCCGACCCATACGTGCTACAACCATAATATAGCTGGAACGTGGGTCTACCACGTATAAATCCTATGACGATTGAGACTAATCCTTTCTACAATAGGAGAGGCAAGAATAAAAAGAAGATGAGTTGTTAAAACGAAATCTTTTCGACCTAGCAAACTTAAAAAAGGTCTATCAATATGATCCATTACTTTTAGGCTTTAAATAATACTAATAAATACAACAAATAAAATGCTGTTAAATAATAATTTCCACTTATTTCAATTAAATCAGATTAAAATCGATTTATATCTTTTAAAATATTCTCTTTTCTTTTTTCGTCACTTATTATAATATAAGGAATGTTAGTGTAACAAAGAAATGTGACTTGAAAGTCAAACTGAATTCATGCTTTATCGAAATAACAAAGATACTAATCAATAAATCAGAAATAGAATCCATATTAATAGAAACGTCTTGACTATCTGAATTGGACATCAGCCACTAAATTAGATGTAATTAATGAATATGAATTAAACAAGTGATGAATCTTGAGCTGTTGCTCAAACATTACACCCTGCGTTATACCACAGAATAAATTAGTACAAGAAGTTATACTTCAAACGTGCTTAGGGAGTTAATTTGCAATTCTCAATAAAAGATGCAAAAGCATCGTCATTTTTAAAGGTTTCTCACTGAAATCAATCAAAGAGAGAAGAATACTGCAGACTAAATTAAGTATTTAAAAGTATTTAAAAAAAAGTATATTTCGCAAAAAAAAAACCTTCTTCTGCAAAAGCAACTAAAATAGTTTTCATCTCGGATATCTCCAGAACCCATAATCATATTAACTCAAAATCGTATTTTATTCATACACATACCCATTTTCATTCAAAGAATTTATACTTATACTTATCTTCACGCACAATCCCTGACAGGGTAGCCAGAGAGAACAGATCGCCATGTGTCACGATCCTTACATACCTCTTTCGCTTCTTTCAGATTCATTATCTACTTCATACATGCACGTCTAGGTATCCGAGTACTCTTGACCCTACCCTCTTCGAGCAATTTGCTCACATGGCCTTCGAAAGTTAGTCTCGGTCTACCTCGACACCTTTTAATATTAACTTTCGCGCTATATATTTTCTTCACCATTCGGTCTTCACTCATTCGCTCAACGTGCCCAAACCACCGAAGCACGCCCTTATCAATTTTTGTGATAAGGTCATCTTTCAAACCTGCCATATTGCGAATCTCTTCGTTTCGCTTTCGGTCGGCCATGGTAACGCCGCACAGTTTACGAAGAGATCGCATCTCCACTGTATTCAGCTTGCTTTTATGCTTCTTCTGGCATACCCTGGTTTCGCTGCCATATAACAAAGTCGGTACCAACACTGCGTTATTTATTGCAAGGCGTGCACTCTTCACCACGCCTTGCCTTTTGACTAACGCAGTCAGGGCACCATTGACTTTGTTCCCGGCAGCGACACGCCTGTCCACATCTAAATCACATCTTCCATCCCGGCTGAAAGCACTCCCCAAGTAAACAATTTCATTTACCTGTTCTAGATATTCCTGATTTACCCTTATTTCACACTTCGTTCTCTCTTCGTCCCTTTCAAATACCAGAACCTTAGTTTTATTAGCATTTAAACGGAGACCTTTAATTTCACATTCCTCTTTCATACACGTGACTAATGCCCGCTGTTCTGCCTCTGATGGTGCAATAAGCACTGCATCATCAGCATACAGCAGACAATTTACTTTTATATCACCCAATTTCACACCCAAACAGCTATCTTTCAGCTTCTGTAAACAGCTGTCGAGATACAGTATGAACAGTCAGGAAGACATGACACAACCCTGTTTTACGCCCGTTTGGACGCTAAACATGGGTGACAGGTTATGCCCCACCCGCACACAGGCTTTACAGTCACAGTAAAGAGACTGCACAGCCCTTAGCAATCGACCATCCACTCCATACCCCGGCTACAGTTCCCACATTTTCTTCCTTACAACCTTATCAAATGCTTTCTCAAGATCAAAGAATTTGTTCTCAAGATATTCTCTTTAAAATATCTAAAAGAATTCCAGTAACAAAACTGTTGTCATATAAAAGCGGAACGTCTGATTTTTAGATTTCTTAATTTAAATTTAAATAAAATTAAAAAAAATAATTAAAATTAAATTTAATTAAAATTTAATTATTAATTTAATTTAATTTCCTAATTTGACCTCACCTACGCTTTTTAATCTATATATAAATGAACTTATTCATAGACTCGAGAGTGTACATGTCGGCTGCTCTATTAATGGACTCTGCATGAACTATATCAGTTACGCAGACGACATGGTGCTTCTGAGCCCGACAGTCAGTGCACTCAGACGGCTTTTGATCATATGTGATGTTTATGCAGAAGCCCACGGTTTAAAATATAATGTTGCAAAGAGTGAGCTCATGGTGTTTAAGGTGGGTACGAAGAAACCTAATTTCGTACCACCTGTAACTTTAGGGGGTGTTGCACTTAAACGAGTAACCGAATTTAAGTACCTCGGCCATGTGGTTACCGAAGATTTAAAAGGTGATAAGGATATTGAAAAAGAAAGGAGGGCGCTGGCTGTCCGCTGCAATATGCTGGCCCGCCGGTTCTCACGTTGTACAGTCGAGGTAAAACTTATTTTATTTAAGGCCTATTGCCAATCCTTCTATACGTGCGCCTTATGGGTCAAATTTACGCAGCAGGCATACAACACCCTACGTATACATTATAATAACGCTTTTAGATTGTTGCTGGGGCTCCCACGTTACTGTAGTGCATCAGGTATGTTTGTTGACGCCCACATAGACAATTTTTCAACACTGATTCGCAAAAAAACTGCGTCACTGATGCACAGGGTTCGTGGGAGCGCCAACAGCATTCTTAACGTAATTAGCGAGAAACCCGATTGTACTTTTTTGAGGCACTGGATGCATGTTCATGTCCACACAACCACCTTGATGCTCCAATCTGCAAGGAAGCTGGTGATCCAATTGCACAATTTCTCGGGAAGCCCATAGGAAGGGAGCTTCGAAAGAAGCGCTTTATGCCAAACCCGATCGAAGGCCTTCGCAATGTCTGGACTAACGGCCTACGCCTCCCCCTTGGACTCCACTGCCTCCGCCCATCTATGGGTCAGGTAGACCAGAAGATCACCAGCTGATCGACCCCGACGAAAACCGTATTGGCGGTCACTAATCAGCCGGTGATCCTCAAGGTACCAGATGAGCTGGCAGTTAATAATGGAGTCCATTATTTTGGAGAACAAGGAGGTGATCGCGATAGGCTTATAGTTGGACGGGTCTGAGCGGTCGCCTTTTTAGGGATCGGGTGGACAAAAGCTGTCTTCCATGAATTCGGAACTACGCCTTAGGAGTAGGAGTACCGGAAAAGACGCGTTAGGACCGGTGCCAACTCCAGAGCACACGTCCTCAGCACAATTGGGGTTTTTTGAAGGTTCCTATTTAAGTCGTATCGGCCGGTGGTAAACTATTCCACAGAGAGGTCGTACACGGAAGAAAACTTATAGTTAAACGTACAGTGGTGGACTGCCAAGAATCCAGATGGTAAGGATGGTATCGGGAATTTCGCCGCAAATTTGGCGACTGGGATTAATCCGAACAATTCCTCAGAGCACTCCCCGTGGTAGATGCGAAAGAAAATTTAAAAGGCATGCGACATCTCTTCGCAGCACCAGTGAATCAAGTCGATCGGAAAAAACTCGGTCATTGACCCTGCCCAGAGATGGGAACAGTATTCCATGTGAGGCCGAACCTGCGCCTTGTAAATTTGCAAGCGGTGTGTCGGCATGAAATACTGTCCCGCTCTGCTGAGCACGCCAAGCTTTTCAGAGGCCAATTTGGCCTTCTCCTCCAAGTGACCACGAAACTGCACGTCACTCGATATGTCGACACCGAGGATTCCGATACTGGCTGAAGTAACAAGGGGAGTGCCTTGAAACTGAGGAGATACGACAAAGGGTTTTTCTTTAGCTGTAAACGTGCAAACTCGTGTCTTCTGAGGATTGAACTAGACTAGATTTAGTCGCCCCTAGTCTAAGACTTTGTTCAAAAAGTCTCGAATTAAGACACAAGTTTGTTCCGGTACTCGGCGTCGTTTTCACGAGAAATATTGGCACAGCCGGTGTATAGAGCATCACCAGTGCTGTCATCCACAATGAATGTTACCAGTTTGTAACATATCATAGATATGCAGAAGAAACCTTTGGTGATAGCACGCAGCCTTGTGTAACACCAGCGTTAATGGGCTTGTAATCGGAGCATGCACCATCTACTACGACCTTGATACTCCGATCTTCATGAAAACTGGTGATCCCATTGTACAATATCTCGGAAAGCCCATAGAATGGGAGCTTCGAAAGAAGCGCTTTGTACCAAAGCCGATCTAAGGACTTCCCTATCTCCAAACTAACGCCCAACGCCTCCCTCTTGGACTCCTTACCTCCGCCCATCTATGAGTCAGGTAACCTAGAAAATCACCAGCTGAGCGACCTCTACGAAAACCGTACTGGCGGTCACTAATCAGCAGTTCACTGATCTTCAAGGTACCGTATGAGCTGGCAGTTAATAATAGTTTCCATTACTTTGGAGAACAATGAGGTGACAGCGATAGGCCTGTAGTTGGACGGATTTGAGCGGTCGCCTTTTTTAGGGATCGGGTGCACCAAAGCTGCCTTCCATGAGTTCGCGACTACGCCTAGGGAGTAGGAGTATCGGAAAACGCGTTAAAACCAGTGCCAACTCCGGAGTACACGTTTTCAGCACAATAGGTGGGACTCCATCACGCCCACTCGACTTGTTAACGACCAGGGAGAGGAGTTTTTTGCGAACCGTGCGTTATGAGAACAGCAACACTTCTTGCATGAATCGGCAGTGTGTTCCCCTTTGTCATCTAGAGTCAAGTTGGAAGCGAAAAGAGAGCCTAGCAGATCGGCTTTCTCCTTTTCTTCATGGCTACAGACGTTCCCTTGGACAGCCTTGGCGAGAGACCAGAATGCACGTGTTCCCGAAGGGTATCTTCGAACTAGTTTCTAGCCAATTCTGTGGATGTGCTCTGAATTTGTCTTGGCAATGACACTTTTGAAGGACCTGGAGGCGGAATTACACTTCTTTTTAAGAACGCTGGTGTTTACATCTCGGGACATTTATGCGTCAGCCCAGGCCCGGTAGCACTCCTGCTCATAGTGTGATGCAATTTTACAGGAGTAGGAGCGTGAGTGGCACCGTACTGCAGATCAGACAACCATACCTTCCAGACTGCCGAGGCGCCGAGAACAGATATCCTCTCTAACGTATACGCAAACTCCAGTCCGGGGCACAAAGAAGTATTCTAATTTGTACCCCGGGTGTACGAAGTATCAGCTGGAGAGGACACCTGCATCTCGGTCAAAAAGAGCAAGGTTGGCTTCGCCGTCTACAGATGGTAGTGAAGCCCCTTGATGTCGCAGAAGTCCACGGATAGCGTGGCGGGTTCGCCATGGTTTTATCGCTCTGTTTGCCCTGTGCAGTGTTATTATAGAGCGGGATTTTGAATAATAGGTGGAGGAGTTGTCCGCCACCGAGATGAGGTTGAAGAAATCATTCCCTTTGCCCCAACTACATGCGGCAAATGTGGAAAACTTTGGAGTTGTAGTTGGTGCTAGTCCGACATAACCCGCCCTTGCCCCCGTTAGGCGGGGTTGCCCCCTCTGAAAAAAAATATTGCTCATATTGTTACATTTTTCATCTCCACTTAAAACTAATACCATAATACGAGTAGCGAATCAAATCATAGTAAGGAAGAGAATTATTCGTAATCTATGCATAATTAAATTTTCTAGCTACAGCTTTAGAATACTATTATTGATTCCTTAGACACTGATTTGTAATTAGGATGATGCTGTTGCTCATCTCCTGTTACATTTCTCTTAAAAATCCACATTTTTGTGGATTCTTTTACACCGCACTACACGGCATGGCAGTCATTACCACTTTCTAGAAAAAACTACATATTCAAAAATTTCAATATCTAATCTTATCTATATAAATTAAGGCGAGGGTAACCTAGGGCTTTAAGCGAGTCTCTGGTATTATATAAACAATATCTGGGATCTTCCATTGTCGTCTGTCTGATTTGCATCTAATTTGTTTTGTTGAAGAGAGAGATTGTGAGAGACAAATTCGTATTTTGTGTTACATTTAAAAAAATAAAGAAATGAACTGAGATCGCATTATAAAATACCTGTGATATTTTGCTTATTTAAATCACTAACATCCTCGAAATAATTTTGAAAATAACAACAAACAGAAATTTCGTTATAATTCACAAACTAAATAAAGCCAAGTACGTAATTAAAAGTACATCCCATGTATTCTCATGTGCAATATTCAGTTTATGACCCTTAGTATGTAAAAGTTTTCACGGTATTATTTTACAGTATATTCCAAATGTAATACTTGAATGAGAATACTGACTGTACTTAATTCGAATGCATGACCGAATTTTAACTATTAAAGTGTGCCTGCAGATGAAAAATGCAATACTATCACGATCAAATCTTTACGATACATTTTCTGTATCAATGAAATTAGATCTTATAACAAAATCCCGTTTTCTGGTGAATTGCCTGTTAAAATTGAATTCAATATTGAAAATTGCAACGTTCATATTTTATTAGGTTTTGAGCATTTGTTTAAAATATAAAAGATTGTGAAATTTGCAAACCGAGTTCGTCATTTACAGTATTATACTAGAATCTCTACGTGGTAGAGCCATGCTGCAGCTATATTATGGTTGTAGCACGAATGGGTCGGCTCTAACGGGGAAGGACCACGCTCTCACAGAAAACCAGCGTAAAATAGCAGCTTAACGCTGCTGTGTTTCGTATGGTGAGTGTAGAGAACCGGAGACCCTTTTTACTGGCAAAGAGGCATTTCATCTTAGTCCTCACGGGTGACAACGCATCTGCATCTTGAGTCTTTATTGAGGATAGATGTAGATGTCTATGGGTCACAGTAACCACTTACCATCAGGTGGACTGTGTGCTCGTTTGTCACCCGATCCTATAAAAAAAATAATACTAAACAAGCCTAATAGTTAAATAGTATTTAAAAAACCCGACTGCGTAAGAATTTTACTAATTACTAATATAAAAATATAAAAATATTTAGTATACGATTATTTAAGAAATTTATCACAGTTTTATTATAAGTTTTGAAAATTTTAATGAGAATGGTTGCTAACCAATTTTAAATCGTCAAAAATTCTAAATTGTCATTATAAATTAAAATTGATTAGAGAAACCTAAAGACGATTTTTAAAGACCTATTCAATCACTTGACATAGTACATCAACGTTCTTTTTTGTTATTTTATCACAATATGGCGTCTGTTTGTCGCCATATTGAACTTTGATTACTGTCATATATTTAGTGACACTGACAAGATTAAAACAAATCGATTGATGTAAGTATCATCAAAATCGGCCCACGCGTTTGGTCTCTAGAGCGCCACAAAGAAACAAACATACATACATGTACAGGGTAATAAACACTTTACCCACCTTTGCGTCATGTAGTCGGGTAAAAAAGGTTACTTGTGGCAAAACTCACAACTGCTAGATTGAGCTAGAACACGTATTAAAACTGTGTTCACGATTATGCCATGATTTCTGGCTATGTAATATTTAATGTAACAAGTAATAACAATATAACAATGTCAAAATTATCCTTTCACCTTATGAACATCACTATATATAAGCATTATTAGGGGATAGAGGCCTTTTCAAGACTACCAAGTGAGTGCAGCAACCCCGCACTGGTAAGTCCATTACACATCACCAGTTCTAGAGAAGTCATCATCACAGTCTATGAAAATTCCACAATTATTAAATTTCGAAGTTTTGACAGATTGCCAGACCCTGTTGATTTAGAAAATGTTGACTTAACTATTCGATTCTTCTCCGGTGGAACGACAAATTTCTCCATTTACTTTTTTGACTCTGAATCTGTTTGATGCCCATACAACGTTGCAAGCTATCAAAGTAAAACAATCTTTAGCTCCTTGTATCACAAAAAGAGTTGCATAGCAATGATCTGACGTGACAGGGCTTTTAAGAAATTTAAACGTCATAGTTGCGACGACAGCTGATGCTTGTAAGTAGCTCATAATCGATGTAACCTCATGCTAAGGAACAGTGAAACGTTACTATTTTTATAATAATATCTGCCAACATTCTATATTAATATATACTTTCTATTTTCACCAAAACTGTACTTGCCAGTCACTTCTCTTTTCCATTTTTGATTATGCAGACGTTAGCTATCTAGATCTCACCGAAGCTTAGCTTAGTAAACTTGAGCGAATTCAGAATATTTGCATAAGGTTTATATTTGTTTTACGTGAATATGACCATGTCTCTCTTTTTCGTACTAAGCTCAAGTGATTGCAAATACGACTTTATCGAAATGCTCACATACTTCATCTTGTCTATAGTTTCCACTTTAATCCTTCTTACCCTACTTACCTCAAAAATCGGTTTGAGTTTCTTCGTAATTTCTATTTGCGTAACCTGAGATCAGTAGAGAGCTTGACGTTGAATATGAAACTATATATAAATTTATGAACGTGTATTTTATCGTACGGGCTGTTCGTTTATGGAATGAACTCCCGTTCTTGGTAAAACGCACACCGTCCCTTCAAGTATTTAAAAAACTTGTCAAGAATAATTACCTCACTCTTTAAATTTCGCTTAACCTCGTTATCACACTAGTCATTAAATATAATGTAATGTGTACTAAATTGATTGCATTTAATTATATAAATCAACTAACTGACCAGGCAGACATTGTTCTGCCCTTTCCGACGACCATTTGTTTCTTTTTTAAAAAACTACTGAGATTAGTAATAAAAAAATTGAGGGTCACTTATCGGGATAAAATCTATCCTATCTCTCAAGTTGGACCAAACTGCACACAGTGTGCAAAATTTCATTGAAATCAGTACAGTAATTCAGGAGTTCATCGCGGACAAACAATGTGACACGTAATTTTTACATATAAAGTTATATATTTATTTTATTTCTCCCATGTATACATGTTTGTAATATATGTAAATTACATACGTGTGTATATAATATACATATATTAAAAACATATAGGCATATGTATATTCTTTTTTACTTTTTTTTATCACACCGACTTGTCATTCAACCCGCAAAAAAAAAAAGTCCTTTCACTGGTTGTATGGAAAAAATTGCTGTAAGACCGCCCATTGCATACTTCTTCCGTATAAAAAATTCAAAAGAAGTATGCAATGGATTTCAATATGTATAAATGATTTTGTATGTTTTGTATGGTGTGCAATAAATAATATAAAATAAGCAAATAAGTAAATATAACTCTTAACTCCTCTTTTTTTTCTGAAATTGAAATTGAAATTTCTAAAATCTCTTTGTACATGTAGTGTCTGCTTAATAACAATAAAATAAATAATAAATATGGTTCCCGACCCGCCTACCAAGTGTGTCAACTATGGCAAACATCCTCCATATGAGGTAAACTATGGGAAAGCCTACGAGTATGTTCAGCAGATGAATTTTGATATACTTTTTTTTTATTTGATTGTACTGGGACAAAAAATATTTTGTATTCTTCTATAGCCGCCATCAAAGTGTTATGACTACTCTAAGGTTCATTATCATCATCAGCCTGCGGAAGTCCACTGCTGGACATAGGCCTCTCCCAAGGCGCACCACTTAGACTGATCTTTGGCTACACACATCTAGTTTCTACCAGCCACATCACACTTTCAGCCTACCAGCAGATTGACGCGCCATCTGGTCAGGGGGCGTCTCACACTACTTTTGCCTAGATGCGGTCTCCACTCCATAACACGTCTACTCCACTAGTTGTCACCTCTGCGACAGACGTGGCCAGCCCATTGCCACTTTAGTTTACAAAAACGAATGACTATGTCAGTAATCTTGGTTCTCCGGCGGATTTCTTCATTTCGAATTTTATTCAACAGAGAAACCCCGAGCAAGCCATCCATCCCTCGCTGAGTGAATTTCCATCACTCGCTGAGTGACTTTGAGCTTGTGAAGTAGCCGTATCGTCAATGTCCACGTTTCAGCACCGTAACCGTACTCGCGGGCAGACTTCAGGCTTTGCGGTATGGGCGACGAGAAAACCCAACGGAGCTTTCTAAATGCTGCCCAGCCTATCTGAGTCCTCCGATCGGCTTCCTTCTCAAAGTTATTCTCACCTAGTTGCAATCTTAAAAATATCCTCCCGTGCATTTCCAAATAGTTTAGGGGATATAACATCCCCTGTCTCACTCCACGATACAGCTGTTTTGGTTTTGTTTGACTGCCCTGTACTTGGACCAACATCGTACTGGCGATGTAAAGGCATCTCAGCACTTCAATGTACCGCCAGTCAATTTGGCACCGCTACAAATGATCCAGAACATCCCAAGTTACAATGGAGTTAAAAGCTATCTCATAATTCACAAATGCAAGACACTACAGACACAGATTATTTGCCGCACTGTATGCACATGGTCTATAGTGCCAAATCCCAAATCTTCCTCGAAGCTCAGCCTGTTCCGCAGGCTGAAATTCGTCGAGTCTTCGCGCTAGTCGACTTGTGAAGACCCTCGAAAACAACTTATAGACGTGGCACAGAAGCGAGATAGGTTGATAATTTTTCAGCATAGCCTTGTCACCTTTCTTGTGAAACAAGACTGTAATACTTTTGCTCCACGCCTTTGAAGTTCTCCCATCTCGTAAGATGATCTTTTAATTTGGCCGAGGGCCAGCTCAATCTCCTCAAGGCAGGTGTCTGGCAGCTCATTGGTATAGTGGCGGGTCAGCGTGGGTCTGAGATCATCGCATTTAGGGTCAGATTTTGGCATATGTGAGGCATATAGTTTACCATAATAGTCTTTGATCTCAGAGAGAACCTTAGGCTTTGACGTGAGGAGTTTTTCATCATATGTCTGCAGTCTTGCGATGTGACTTCTCCCAAGCTCCTGAGCAAAGACTTTATATCCATTGTTTCGCTCTATTGCCGCTTGTATCGCAATTGCAATAGAGCGATGAAGGTCCCGCCTTACAGCTTTCCTTACAAGCTTGGTTAATATCACCTGTTCCGATGGCGTTGCTTTTGTTAACTCACGCCTTCATTTCATAAGCTGAAGTGTCTCATCTGAGAACTTCGAATTTCGGTCAATATGTTGCTTGCCACAAAACCTGTTGCCCTCCTCCCCTTAAGATCTTGATCACGCTGATGACGTCATCGTCAGTATCTATTGTAGGCCTCAAGGCATCGAATTGGTTTTTAAGTTCTAGCTGGAAACGTTGGGAGCCAGTTACGGTTTAAAGCAGATTTGGTCGAAAAGTGGAATTCATCAATCGGGATCTTTCAATCGTAAAATCAATATTCAGCGTGCCTCAGACAAGACGGTGATCACTACCGGTATTGAATTTACTGATCACTGAGACATCTCTGAATATGTGTCTTTTGTTCGTCATGATGAAGTCAATCTCGCTTTTTGTTACGGGACTGCACCAAGTCCCACTTCCTTTAGGGCTTATTCTCAAAAACCGAATTTTTCAGAAATAGCCCCTCTTTCCCGACGAAGTTGAACAGCATTTGTCCGCTGTGATTTCTGCTTTGAAAACCGTGGGCTCCCAAAATCGACTTGACGTCCATGTGCTTACGGGCATGGGCATTAAAATCTCCCATGACAATATTTTAGTGCCTTGCCTTAGTGGTGTTATGTAAGGCCGTAAAAATGTCTTCATAAACAGTTTCAACATCATCATCCAAATGTGCCAAAGTAGGGGCATGAACTTGTACGATCTTCAGAGAGTATCTCTTTAATAACTTCAGTACAAGGTATGCTTTTTACAATATTGTTAATGAGGGTCCTGTGAACGAGGAAACCTACTCCGCCTTGGGAAAGGCTGGAAAGGCTCCCGAAACTAGAGCAGATTTGCCCGATTGCAGGGTAAGTGTGTCCTCCCCCTCTCTTCGGACTTCACTTAACCCTATAATATGCCATATTATATTTTTCAGCTCAGCTTCCAATTCGTAGATGTATGATGATGTCTTGCCGCAGAGTACGTCCATTATACGTCGCCAATTCCACTTTTTAGTGGAAACCTGCCCTCTCCCGGGGATTCTTTTGCACCCACTGCCCCACTGTTGCCAGGACCGCCACCATGGTGAAGAATAATGGGACGACCGGAAACTGGCGGCCGTGTTTTTGTGATGCTATTCAGGTTGACGATCGCAGTACCAGACACATCACACCTGTAATGTTGCTGCCATCACAGGCCTGGGCATTTTTGGTCTGATGATGACTGGGATGGTTATGCAGCCATCCGTCGGAAGCCTAAAGGTCTCCTTTTTAATGGCTCTGTCAGCACGGACGACATCCACGGGATGAGAGGGAGTGGCAGTATTCTAGGCCGCTGCCACACAGTACCTACTGTAAGGTTTTAAGAGAATTATTTTAGCATTAAGTTCGCCTTTTGATCCTTTACTGTTTAAATTGGGTGCAATAGAGCATTAATAAGCAAATATCAGTGCCAGTGAGCAACGTTAAAGTTGCGAGACGTTTGATAATGTTAATGCCAATCCACATGCCAATCATGAGATCAGCCAATTTGTACCCATCGTTGCGTAATCCTAATATTTCAAGTTCAAAAATAACAAAACAAATTTATAAAAACATCCATGAAGTGAAGATAAAGTTCTGTAATATTCTGGTCAAAAGATAAACACAAAAATGTACTTAAAGTAAAAAAATATATGAGATGTCGGTAATGTATAAATGCCTGTGTTAAAATGTCAAGTGAATCTTCATGCTAATTGTTTTAAAATGATTCGTTCACGCTAAAAACTTTGCGTGCCTGGCTGTACTAAATCGTGAGTAATTTTGAAGATCTATTACCTCAGCGTTTCGTAAGTGCAACATTTTACGTAATCTAAACTTAATAGTGAATTTTCCTTACCATAGGTTTCCCTTATTGAATATTTAAACTATAATAAACTATAAAATGAGTTAAAGCTTGTTTTTGGACCCTTGGAAATTAATTGGTTAAGGCAAATATAGGTAAACTATAAGAGAAGAGATAATAAATATAAAATAATTATTATTAGCAGTAGGCTGTTATGGGGTGATGATGATTCAACAATATATAAGACGTAAGAAATAGTTTTACAATATAGAAGATGAAGACCATATTATCTCTTTTTGAACATCGCGTAAATCTCCCGCTAAAATGGGAATTTCCGCTCATTTCTACGAAAAGAACGTGGATGATATTTTATCGAAAAGTATTTAGGGTATATTGAGAACCATTGAAGAAAACCGTAATTTACATAATATGAACGAAAAAGTAAATCTTTCCGTGGACGAAAACTATCAATAACAAATGTCATATTATCAGATTTCAAGACAGTGAGAAAAAATGATAAACAATCTAATATTCATTATATGGATTAAGGTTCATTATTATAACTTTTCAAATGATATCACAAAAGGAGGAGATTCTAAATTCGTCAGAATATATTTTTATGTATATTCAGCGATAATTCTTTACATATTGTGATGGCTCATTATTATTATTATTATTAATAAATAATAATTAAATTCAATTTAGAGACATTTAAAATATCATATATATATATATATATAAAATCATTTTTAACAGTGGTAGAGCCACGCGGCAGCTTTTGCTGTCGCACGGATGGGCCGGCTCGAACCGGGGTGGTACCACGACCTCACAGAAAACCAGCGTGAAGTAGAGGTTTACTTCTGCGTTTCGCTTGGTGAGTGCAGGTGGCCGGAGGCCCTTTTTACTGGAAATGAGGCATTCCATCTTAGTCCTCACGGGTGACAACGCATCTACATTTTGATTTGTAATAGAGGATAGATGTAGATGTCTATGGGCCGCAGCAACCACTTACCATCAGGTGGACTGTGTGTTCGTTTGTCACCCTTATCATAAAAAAAAAAAAAATTCAACAATTAATATGGGTCAATAAGCATCACGTTTAAATATATTAATTTCGAAAATTAAGTATTATAGAATAGTAAAGGCATAATATTGTCTTTAAAAACCTTTTAATTTGTTAAACTGTGCTTTTTTAAACTTAAAATATTCAAAATAGAATAAATAATAGAATTACAAGACGATCATACTGCAATATTTGTAGTATAATTGAAAAATGGGTAAAAAATTCTAATGATATGATACAAAAGCATTAATATAGAAGGAATCTTTGTTGCATAAGCATAATGATAGCAGAGTTGTGACTTGAAGTCCATATATTAAAGACATATAATATTAAGATCTATGAAATTAAGCAAATATGTGAAAGGTCTCACATATGTAAAAGCATTATATTGAAAGAAATAGGACTTGAAAGGGATTATTATAGTGGCGTGTAGATTGCGTCACAGCGTCCGAGACCAAGGTAAACTTGCTCTCCCTAAACGATGTGTCCTAGACATATCATCTTAGTGCCGGTGGTAAGCGGGTTTGTTGTAGCAATGCGTCTTACCCGTGGACATCGCACAAGCCTACCGTTTGTGGGCGGCGTCTTAGCTCATAGCGTTATGATACGTCGTCTATCGTTCGGATTAGGGTGAGTGTATTTGGTAGTACTTTTAAGTGCAGCAAGCATACTCAACTCCATGTCTAAGTGCAGTAGTGTTACGAAACGTGTAGTTTTGGCTACTGACGTCTTAGTAGCGTGCTACTATGATAAGTTGGTGGTATTTTTAGTTAACGACATTATCAATTTTTTTACCAAAGTCGATAGGGATCATGTGGGTGCATTGTGAGGGGGCGCCATCCGTATGTTAGTTGCATTTATGCTAACTGCTACTTGCGGTGTCACCTCTTGTAATGGATCTGCGAGCTTGCTGCGTCTGATGCGACGCATTTTGTGGTTCTGGTCGATGGAGGTACGCGGGTGGTGATGTCTGCTGGGACTGTATGGAGGACCTTGGGATGGTGTAAGCCCGACGATAGTCGTATTGATGCTTGTTCCGTTCTGCAGCATTGCGTCTCTGCGATGGTTGTTTGGCGAGTCGCTATTCTCAATGGAGCTCTCTGCGTCTTGGTTCGACTCACTACTACTAAAGCTACTTAGAGCTTTGCCCAAGTCCCTTCATTACGGGGCTGCAGACTGTCTGACCTCCATGATGTTTTATATAACAACATAATAATATATCTCTGTAAATTTCCCACCTTTGACTGATTGAAGGCAACTTGTTGCTGGGTGAGACAAACATGATCAAAAAATGCATATACTCAATGTCAGTTACACAAACCCTTTCTGATGGCGAATTATTACTACTATCTTATCTACTACTATACCTATTGGCTATATCTGTCATTGTATTGGTTGGTGGAGCATATGTGTCAACCTCATGCGGGTGCTAGCTGTAAGGAGAATCTGAGGAAGCTCTCAAGGCTGCGGCCGAAAGCCGCGCAACGTGGGATCCCATTTCCTTGAGGTGAGCGGTAGACCCATGATACACTCTGCGGCTAATTAGCCGTGCTGATCATAAAATTGGTGATAATGCCTTGCACTTACATCACGGCTGCAGGAACGGCGGTCTAGCAGGTGGTGACCTTCACGGCGGGCTCTTTATGGCCAGTGTGCCTATTGTTCGCTGTTGCTGGATTTGATCGTATTCTGTATTGCGTTTACACGCATTGACATTCGGTCGATGTTTATGCTTACGCACTACCAAGGGGCCAAGCCCTCTTTTACTCGTACGTTAAGTTATTTTGCTGTGGACTACGGTCCAGTTCCCAAATTAACGTCCCCTCCAGAGGGAGCGCGTTGGTTATTTGACGCTCACCGCACACGGCGTGTGTGGAGCCGTGTGCCTCCCCCACATTTTTTTTAAAATGTGGGAGAGCGAAGCCCTTGTATCTGGGATTTGATATAAATATTGTGAGCCTTTTCCAAGAGGGAAGGGATTAATTAATAAGGAATTGACTAATATAAACCTGATACAAGTGGAATAGGAACGATTTAATGTTCCCAACATTTTTTTGAATCCTGTCTTCGTGAACCCCGGTTCTTTAGCTTATAAGGCACTACCAGCAGCTTTCAATTGCTCTAGCGAATTTTCATTATCCCAAGAGACACCTAAAAGGACTAAGTTACTATACAAACACAACATAAATAAGGGTCCTAATTGAGACGATCGCGCCATATATTTATTAAACGGCCTATATTTAAACCTTTAGAAAGATCAATATATGGTTTATATACTGATCATGTAAATTCTACATATATTTAAAATATCTTGTAGATAAAGAAAGAAAAACATACAGTAGATGGGGATGTTCCAAATATTTAAAGCTTCATTGTAGATAAACACGAATTTTCCTGCTAAAACACAAATATTTTCTCACGATGTTTTCCTTCACCGCCGAGCACGTGGAGCAAATTCTATTCAAATTCAATTTGAAAAGAAGATTTCCTAAAGCGTACTCCGAGTGCTGACAAACTGTAACTTTTTGAAAGTTACTGATTTAATTGCATCGCATAAGTGCAGTCAGTACTTAATTGTGTCTGTGACAGAAAGTGACTGACCAATATAGTTTCCAAAATTTAGGACGATTAGCTAACATTTTATTTAGTTAACAGCTTATTTAGTTTACACAGAATAAAAATAACACTTTTAATAAACCAAAAACAATGAAATAATTTCCGCATAATAACTTCAGAAGTCGTTGATAATTCATAGTATGTAGAGCTATTAAAGCTCCGACTTCTGAAGCTATTATGCAAAAGTTATTGTGTTTTTTGTCCTTTGAAGTAGGCTTTTACTTAATTATTAAAAGTCTAATTTTTTTGACTCTTTTAAATGGACTGAGAAATATCAAAAGCCTTTTCCTATTTTTGCCTATTTTACCTTTAGCTGTGGAATGTTTTCTTCCAAATTTTTGTGGGACTGGAACTGGAACACTGAATTGATTCTGAGACAATAAACCCATTTATTAACAGAAGAATCATTAAAATCGCTAAACAATTGACAACGATGTCGAGTAATATACATACAAAAAACATACACTCGATTTGAGATCCTCCTTGTTTTGAAGTTGGTTAAAATAAATAATCTATACAAGCAAATAAAATAATCAAATAAAAAGGGTCTATATATCATCAAGTCTACTTTTTTACTAAACAAAGAATGTATAAAGATTTACCCTCTTACTTGAGATAAAATATTAATGAATACATGGTGGATAATAACCCTTGGGAAAGCTGTGATTGTTGCCGCTGTCAAGTCGTTTCTAAAATATATATTCTATATGATATTGGCTTGATATAAAATTTTACTTTGAAAAAAGTCCCTATGGGTTTTCTTGCTGCTTCATCCCAAGACAGAAACTTTTTCCAAACCTGTGGTATAAGGAAGAAAATTACTTTTAGCAAGTATTACTTTTATGTTGAATAAAAATTACGTGAAAGTTAAAGTTACAGCCTATATACGTCCCACAGCAGGGCACAGGCCTCCTCTCATTTCTAATAGGGTGTTTAGGGCAAGGAAATGTCCCCCGCGCTGCTCCAATCAAAGCTGCTACTTTACATGTCTTCGAAATATTTTTTTTTCTTTTTCTCAGACATGCAGGTTTCCTCGCGATGTTTTCCTTCAACGCAGAACACGTGGTAAATTAGCACTTGAAATTGCAATCAACAATTTCATTGCTGCCGGCGAAGATCGAACCCGGGTTGCTCGCGTACTGTGCAATTTACAGCGAGCGCTTAGTCTCTGAGCTACCACGGGTTTATGTTGAATAGGTAAATCTTATTGTATCGATTCTATTCTGTTTCATTTCATCTCATTCCATTCCGCTTTATTCTATTCTATAGTACATACATTTGTCGGTCACGTGTAAAAGTATCTGAAGTATTCTTAATCATCATATATTTTATTTATGAACAATCCATAGCTATCCTACTTATTAAAACTTATTATTACTCTTTTTAAAACTCGAGCTCAGCTTTATAACTATCACTATATATAAAAATTTATTGTAGTGCAAAAGTGTCCGTTAATCTCGTTAAGACTCAAAAATGGCCGACTTTGATGATTTTTTGTGTGTGTTTTCATAGGTCTTTAGATGATTAAGTTTCACTTTTGGACTCGGTAGGTTGCTCTGTTGTTGAAATACAGAAATCATCCGTGCGAAGCCGGATCGGATTGCTAGTTTGAAATAAAATACTTTCACACCCAAAAACAAATCGTTGTACATTAGCGAGTAAGTGATCCCTCTCAATTACTGCTTAGTGCCCTCAACTTTATACGTGCTTTGTATCTTAGACAAAAAGAAAGAGGTAAATTAATCATTTATTAAAGTATCATCAACATCATTACAGTCCTTTATAAGTCCACTACTATACATAAGCCTTCCGCAAGAAATGCCACAAAACACGATACTAAGCTACCTATATCCATTGGATTCCTGAATTTTAACCAAGTCGTCAATATATGTTCCGAGGCTGCCACTCGAGGACCGTTCTTCCACATCGGTTGTCAGTTCATCAAGATATATTGCTGGCCCATTGCATACACCAGCCCATTGATGCTTTGGACTATATCAGTTACTTTGGTTTAACTGGGACTATCCTCATTTCGATATCTATCACGCAGAGAAACTCCGAGCGTAGGCCTCTCAACAGCTTGCTGAGCATCCTTATAGTTATTAATACACAATTAGTGTGCTAATTGTGTAGTTAAAATATTTTTTTATAATTATCGATTTGAGATTATTATTCTGACACAAACATAACTCCATAGTTAAGAATTTAAATCTATAAGGACAAAAATGGAAACTCGCTACTAGTAATAAAAGCGGCCAAGTGCGAGTCGGACTCGCCCATGAAGGGTTCCGTAGCAGTAAGTAACATAATTTATGACGTTTAAAAAAACTACTTACTACATCATATATTTCTTTAAGTTTTATCATTCTCTTATTTTAAAAGTTACAGGGGGGGGGGGTTACACACATTTTACCAATTTGGATTTGTCTCTCACGCAAACTATTCAGTTTAGAAAAAAGTGATATAAAAAACCTCAATATCATTTTTGAAGACCTATAAGGTTTGATGGAAAAAAAATTTTGAGTTTCAGTTCTAAGTATGGGGAACCCCTAAAATTTATTGTTTTTTTCCTATTTTTGTGTGAAAATCTGAATGCGGTTCACAGAATACATCTACTTACCAAGTTTCAACAGCATAGTTCTTACAGTTTCGGAAAAAAGTGGCTGTGACATACGGACGGACAGACAGACAGACAGACATGACGAATCTTCTCAATGGATCTCTCTGCGTCTTGGTTCGACTCACTACTACTAAAGCTACTTAGAGCTTTGCCCAAGTCCCTTCATTGCGGGGCTGCAGACGGTCTGACCTCCATAATGTTTTATGTAACAACATAATAATATATCTCTGTAAATTTCCCACCTTTGACTGATTGAAGGCAACTTGTTGCTGGGTGAGACAAACATGATCGAAAAATGCATATACTCACTCACTGTGTGTGTTATCAGCGAAAGAAACGATCACACCACTTCGTACAATAGATTGCGTAAGAAGCGATTATCAGAAATTCCCTAAAGATCTTCCATGGGTTAGGATATCCATTCCTTTTCGCTAAGCGTAAAATACCCAGGCTGATAATGTGAAAGAGCATCAAAAGAGCGAGACTTTTAGACATTAAGACTAATCCTTCCCACAACACACGGCAGAGGCCCATGTACGTGGAATTTTACGGGCCAATGAACAGCAAGAATCCGACGAAGTTTAAGAGAGTACAACTTATATATTTCTAACATTTAATATAATGAAATGCTATGAAATATTCAATGTCAGTTACAGAAACCCTTTCTGATGGTGAATTATTACTACTATATTATAACTACCAATTGGCTATATCTGTCTTTGTATTGGTTGGTGGAGCATATGTGTCAACCTCATGCGGGTGCTAGCTGTAGGGAGAATCTGAGGAAGCTCTCAAGGCTGCAGCCGAAAGCCGCGCAAGGTGGGATCCCATTCCCTTGAGGTTAGCGGTAGACCCATGACACACTCTGCGGCTAATTAGCCGTGCTGATCATACAATTTGTGATAATGCCTTACACTTACATCACGTCTGCAGGAACGGCGGTCTGGCAGGTGGTGGCGCTCACGGCGGGCTCTTTATGGCCAGTGTGCCTATTGTTGCCTAACCCGTGTGTCGTTACATTCGCTGTTGCTGGATTTGATCGTATTCTGTATTGCGTTTACACGCATTGACATGCGCTACTTCGGTCGATGTTTATGCTTACGCACTACCAAGGGGCCAAGCCCTCTTTTACTCGTACGTTAAGTTATTTTGCTGTGAACTACGGTCCAGTTCCCAAATTAACGTCCCTTTCAGGGGGAGCGCATTGGTTATTTGACGCTCACCGCACACGGCGTGTGTGGAGCCGTGTGCCTCCCCCACATTTTTTTAAAATGTGGGAGAGCGAAGCCCTTGTATCTGGGATTTGATATAAATATTGTGAGCCTTTTCCAAGCGGGAAGGGATTAATTAATAAGGAATTGACTAATGTAAACCTGATACAAATGGAATAGGGACGATTTAATGTTCCCAACATTTTTTTGAATCCTGTCTTCGTGAACCGGGTTCTTTAGCTTATAAGGCACTACCAGCAGCTTTCAATTGCTCTAGTGAATTTTCATATTCCAAGAGATACCTAAAAGGACTAAGTTACTATACAAACACAACATAAATAAGGGTCCTAATTAAGACGATCGCGCCATATATTTATTAAACGGCCTATATTTAAACCTTTAGAAAGATCAATATATGGTTTATATACTGGTCATGTAAATTCTACATATATTTAAAATATCTTGTAGATAAAGAAAGAAAAACATACAGTAGATGGGGATGTTCCAAATATTTAAAGCTTCATTG